>SJYC01115602.1:0-51883 GCA_006408675.1 Madoqua kirkii | reverse complement strand
TCTAGGATGTCTGGCTCTAGGTTGGTGATCACACCATCGTGATTATCTGGGTCATGAAAATCTGTTTTTGTCTAGTTTTTCTGTGTATTCTTGCCACCTCTTAATATCTTCTGCTTCTGTTAGGTCCATGCCATTTCTGTCCTTTATTGTGCCCATCTTCGCATGAAATGTTCCTTTGCTTTTTCTGATTTTCTTGAAGAGATCTCTAGACTTTCCCATTTTATTGTTTTCCTCTTTTTCTTTGCATTGCTCTCTGAGGAAAGCTGTCTTAGCTCTCCTTTGGAACTCTGCGTTCAAATGGGTATATCTTTCCTTTTCTCCTTTGCCTTTCGCTTCTCTTCTACTCACAGCTATTTCTAAGGCCTCCTCAGACAACCATTTTGCCTTTTTGCATTTCTTTTCCACGGGGATGGTCTTGATCGCTGCCTCCTGTACAATGTCACGAAACTCCCTCTGTAGTTCATCAGGCACTCTATCAGATATAATCCCTTAAATCTGTTTGTCACTTCCACTGTATAATCATAAGGGATTTTATTTAGGTCATACCTGAATGGTCTAGTGGTTTGCCCTACTTTCATCAATTTAAGTCTGAATTAGGCAATAAGGAGTTCATGATCTGAGCCACAGTCAGCTCCTGGTTTTGTTTTTGCTAACTGTATAGAGCTTCTCCATCTTTGGCTGCAAATAATATAACCAATCTAATTTCAGTGTTGACCATCTGGTGATGTCCATGTGTAGAATCTTCTCTTTTGCTGTTGGAAGAGAGTGTTTACTATGACCAGTGAATTCTCTTGGCAGAACTATTAGCCTTTGCCCCGTTTCCTTCTGGATTCCAAGGCCAAATACTCCAGGTATTTCTTGACTTCCTACTTTTGCCTTCCAGTCCCCTATAATGAAAATGACATCTTTTTTGGGTGTTAGTTCTAGAAGGTTTTGTATGTCTTCATAGAGCCATTCAACTTCAGCTTCTTCAGCATTACTGGTCAGGGCATAGACATTGATTACTGTGAGTGAATGGTTTGCGTCTGAAACAAACATTGTCATTTTTGAGATTGCATCCAAATACTGCATTTCAGACTCTTTCGTTGACTATGATGGCTACTCCATTTCTTCTAAGTGATTCCTGCCCACAGTAGTAGATATAATGACCATCTGAGTTAAATTCACCCATTCCAGTCCATTTTAGTTTGCTGATTCCTAGAATGTCGAAGTTCACTCTTGCCATCTCCTGTTTGACCACTTCCAATTTGTCTTGATTCATGGACCTGACATTCCAGGTTCCTGTGCAATATTGCTCTTTACAGCATCGGATTTTACTTCCATCTATAGTTACATCCACAACTGGGTGTTGTTTTTCTTTGGCTCTGTCTCATTTTTTCTGGAGTTATTTCTCCACTGATCTCCAGTAGCATAATGGGCACCTACCACCCTGGGGAATTCATCTTTAAGTGCCCTATCTTTTTGCCTTTTCATACGGTTTGTGGGGTTCTCAAGTCAGGAATACTGAAGTGGTTTGCCATTCCCTTCTCCACTGCTTATTGGGCTGCTGTTTCTGCTTACAGGCCCTGAGTGGGGCAGTATGACTGGACCAATCTATCAGAACAGAGCTGACGTGATGCTGATGTCAAATAATACCATTATATTAATAACGGATTGGGGAAAGGGTGGAAGTGGTAGAGTTCCTGTTCCCTACTTCTCTTTAAGAACTATGTGACCCAAGATCACAGCAGAGGGGGCAAGAAGAGGTGGGGAGGAGGCATTTTGGAAAAGTCTCCTTAAGGATACCAGTGCCTTTCTCAGCACCTTCTCTTCCACAGTCTATGGGGCACACAACCATCAAAGGCCAGCTCCTGTCTGTGCTTTGCTTCCCATCCTCTTCCTGTGGTAGGAACCTGTAAACTCTGTCTCTCCACCATGCCTACCCTTCCCCCACACCTTTATAGGAGTGCTTTCATTATTCTATATATACACATATCACTTTAAAAAGTCCTTAACCTACACTGAGTTCTACCTACTGTCAGAATTGCTCTGCTTCCCTTTCAGAAGATTCCAAAATGACTCTTTCTGTAGTCAACCCCTCTCTCCTTCCCTCAACCTTTCTATTCAGGCCAACATCTCCACCTCAACTGCCCCTTAAAGTCAATGAGCAGAAATGCCAAAACCAACCATTACTTCTCTGTCTCTCCATTCTACACTCTCCCCTTGAAATACTTTTTTTTCCAGCTTTGGTATCCGCCTAGTTTTCTCCCTATCCTTTCCCACAGATAATGCCTCCTCAGTCCCCTCGGCCGGTTTTCTTCGTGTATCATCTTTCCCTCTCTCCTGACTGGTGACACCTCTGTGTGATGATAGCTCCCACTTTGGCGTCTTCATTCCTGACTTTTTCCTTCAACTCCAGACTGCTCTTTACCTACTCGATGTGTCTACTTGGATTTCTAACAGGACTCATATTAAATGTCTAAAATATTGATGATTCCTCCCCACATGCACTTTTCTGTTTTCCCATTATTCTAGGGCACCCACCATTCACTCTGCCAGAAAGGCATCCTGGATTCTTCACCACTGCCCTTATGCAGCCCATCAGCAATGTCTGTCAACTCTTATTTCCAAAACCTCTTTCAAACCTCTTCTCTTTCTGTCCCTACAGCTCTTTAATTCTTGCTCCAACTTTGAGGGGGAAAAAACCCCAAAACTTTTGAACATTTTTTTCCCTCTGCTTTCTATCCTGTTCCCGTAGCAATCAGCAGTCAAGAATGATCGTCTCAAAACAAAAGTGACAAAATCAAAGTCACTTCCCTGTTCAAAATTCTGACTTCCTAGCACAGTAGAAAATCCAGATTAAAAAAAAAAAAAAAAGTTGGAGGCAGGAATGGAAAGAACACTTTTAGATTTCACAGTACACTTACAAAACAGAGTCAAGTTCCTCGAGAACTTATACTAACTGAAGAGCACTCATGTAGATAATTAACAAATAGAGATAGACTGTTCATTTGGATGGACAGGACAGATCCCCAAACTGACTATAGGGAAGGGAGCAGAAGTTCTTCACTGGCCGATGTTACACTGGCTGAGTTCAAAGGAATTTGTCCCAAGGAATGTGCCTGGTGCCCCCTTCAGGGTTCTCTTGGGGTACTGCCATAACAGCCAGAGGAACAGAACCCTGCACTCAAGGATCAGGGGTGGTAAGTGGGTTTTCCTTCCTCTTCACCTGTTAAACTGTTTTCCAAAGAAACCGATTAGGAGGTAACTCTACGTATACAAGATATATTTCAGTCAGTCAAAATGGCCTACTGATACACAAGCATACAACCTGAATATGTGATAATCATCCCAGCTTAAAAGTTCTAAGAAATATGTTAAAAATCCATTAAAAACAAATGAAAAAAATCACAATAGTAAGAAGTTCTGGCTGATATGTGAGGATGAAATTAACTTATCAAAGTACATTCCCAATGACTCAAGGGTATGTTTATTTCATTTATGTTAAGCTAGGACCAAAAATCCTAATGGCTTGAAACGTTCCTTAATTCTGAAAGTCATAAATGTTGACTAGCCTACTTGCGAGTTGTAATAAATAGGTGCTGTGCACTTGGGTATGCATAATCAGATACAAACATCCTTTCCAACGTAAGACCAGAAGGAACTAGAATTTCTAAATCAAAAAGCTACACACAGAAGTACTCAATTTTCACTAATATATTCAGGAAGTTGCAGGTGTGGGCCCTCTACAGGAAACACCTGAGGAAACCCTAAGATGGAAAAAGACGGACCCCACAGCCGGCCAGGACTACAAGCCGCATAAGATCCTGTTCTAACAGGGCAAATTCCACTTATCCTCTACCCTGGCATTGGAAGCAGTGAGGAGACTGCGTACAATAGCTAAGAGTTTTAAAAATTGTGACTGGTTACTTTTTACATATGATGACATAAGCTATCTATGACTATAAATCAAAATAAAACCTTGGATATGCATCCAGAAGTAAAAAATAGCCAGTGGTCATCTGTACATATTTTTATATAGTAACAAGCTCACTATGTAGTGCCTAGAATGTTATCAACTAGATAGAGGAAGAACACTGGTTTAAAGAAAGGGGGAAAAAAAGGCTAACAAGTACATTTCTTAACCTCTTTACGGCTCTAGTTATTTCCCTCAAATTAGAGAAGGAAGTAATCTACACACCTGAAGTACAAAGTCAAGTTAACAGCAACTGCAGTACTGGAGAAGCCCACAGCCACGGCGACGTCCAGGTCCTGAGACACTCTCAGGGACGTGAATGAGGAGCTCTCGGCTGGCTCCGGGTGCTGCCCATTACACGCATCTTCTTGAGAAAGTGCTAAGTCCACTTGAGCTACTTGTCTGCCACCCACAATGTCAAAAATGTCTTTGAGCTATGAGTTAAAGAAAATGTCAGTCTTAAGTATGCCCAAACACTTAAAACACAGAACAGGACAGTTATAGACCTCACCGCTTCAACCTTGCAGGTATAATGACAGAAGGAGAATGGACACCAAAGAACCCATCATGCTGACCCGGTGACAGTGTGTCAGTTTCTTCAGCAGTGCTCACTCAGGCTGCACCCTGTGCCAGCCGCCGAGACACCTCCAGCACTTCCACTAGCGCCCTCCAGCAGTGCTGTTCAAGAGAGACATCGCGAGGCGCAATGGTCACAGTACACTTTCCAGCGGCCTTACTAAAAAAGTACAAAGAAACCAGTGACCCAAATTTTAATACATTATTTAACCCAGGATATCCAAAGTATTATCTCTACATGTAATTAATATAAACTGATACATTTTATATATTTCTTCGAAATTGTTCAAATTGAGTTATTTTATGCTTATAGCACATCTCAATTGGGATAATTTTCATTGCAATTACTTGGTCTGTATTTAGACTGCAAAAATTTATATTTAAGAACTTGGAACAGCCAAGTCGTTCCAAACATACTCTATAAAGTTTTCCAATAACTGAATCAAGTATCAGATGTTCACGTAATTAAATACCACTAAGAATTCAGTTTCTCAGTCACACTGGCCAGTTTCAAGTGTTCAACAGCCACGCAGGCCTACTGCCTACCATGTCGGACAGCACAGTTCTGTAACCTGGCAAGAAAAACGAAGTTAACTCGATATTCTGTAACATTTTTTATAATACAATAACCTGTATTTTTACAAAAGAGATGTTAATACAGACTGTGATATATATAAAATGCTACTATTTGGTCACCGCCACGGTGGGTCAGTGGTAAAGAATCAGCCTGCAACGCAGGAGACATGTGTTTGATCCCTGGGTTGGGAAGGCTCCCTTGAGGAGGAAATGGCAACCCACTCCAGCATTCTTGCCTGGAGAATCCCATGGATGGAGGAGCCCGGCGGGCTACAGTCCACGGGGTCACAAAGAGTCAGACATGACTGAGCATGCATGCACACAAACGATATATGTCAAATACAAAAAAAAATGAAATAAAAGTTTCAAAAGCACTACTGTAAGGGCTGCTCTTCATATAATTTTCAATATAATTCTGCTGGTGAGCTATGAATCTAAGGACAAAAAAAAATCTGTGAGTTTCCAAAAAAAAACTTAAAAAAACAGTTATGCAAACAATATGATTTCTTAATATGACAGAAGCATTAGAGGCAGTAAGAGAGATAAGATTACACTCATACACGAAAATGTATTACATCATAAGCAGTCATCTAAATCCCTCCTGGAACAAGCACAAAACAGATATTTAAGAAATAATATTTTAAATAAATGGGTAATGCAGAATAAACCCAATTTAAAAATAGATAAGCTGGATGATTATGACTATGAAAAAATGTATATTTATAAACTGAAAAATATCTGAATGGAATACAGAGCAATGCAGTTGAGTATCTGAAGTTCATGAACATCTTTTTCTCTGAAAGTTTTACTGAAAAATTAACCATTCCACCTATAGCCCAGTCCCTAAACCTAAAAGCCTAAAAAGGCTCATTTTCCTAGGTATTCTCCTCCCCCCGACATCAACATCTTTAACAAAAAGGATACAGATCCAGCCTAAACTACTCAAAACAAAGAGAATTCCTCTGCAGAGCTGCGTGTCAACAATCCTGTCCACTGCCTGCGCAGGTAAGGGCAAAGTGTAACAGCTGAGTACCCTAATCTCAGCATCTCTTTCAGAAAACATAACACGTAGGACAACACATTTGTTGATGAACAATAATGATGTGTTGTTGTGAAACGACAGAATCCTCAAAGATAATAAGGAAATACCTATAAAACAAAAGGATATTACATCAAACTCACTGGTCACAATTTTACAACTGGTAAATTTGGTGCTGTTAACATAACACAAACAGATAAAACAAAAAAGAATCAGCATTTATCTTAGTCCAACTCTAGACAATTACTGATCAAACTCAGCTGAGCAACTGGACACTGGAAGGTAGGTGGGGGAATGAATGAAGATGACCTATGATCTCTCTGTACCTTCTGTTTCTGGCCAGAGTGTGATTTAAAAACCCACAAGATGATTAAAAAAGGTTCCTACCCACGAGACCCCCATAAGAACCATCACAGACTCTTTTTTAAAAGGAAGAAACATAAGCAGGGTGGCAAGAACGCTACTGCCTTAAAAATAAATGCCTGAGTGCTTTGATTTCTGCTCCCTGAAGCTCTCCAGATAGGATGTAGCAAACAGCTCTGTCACCAGTCTAGATCAGCAGATTAACCAAGAGAAATATAATGTCAGCCACAAAAATAATTTAAAAATTTCCAGTAACTGCACTGAAAAAAGAAACAGATAAAACTAATTTTATTATACTATTTACCTCATCTTCAAAACATCAACATGTAACTAATACAAAAACTATTAATGAGCTTTTTTACTTTTTTAGTACCAAGTTTTCAAATCTGGAATGTACTCGACATTTAAAGGACATATTAATTCATATTAACTACATTAACAGCTTAACAGCCTCATGTACCTAGTGCCTACTATACTAGACAGGGCAAATACCCCTCCCTGATTTTACCCTATAAGAACTGTTCCTGAAACACAGTAATGCAGATTCAAACATGCTGCAAGACTACCTGCAAATACTTACTGATATTTTGATCTTCAACAAGCTTCTGCAATGTCTTTTCACTATAGCTATACAAAATGGCTGCATCACATCTTCCATCTTCCAAATTAAATTCATAGATGAGCAGTTCATAATTTTCAGTAAGAGCAACCAATCTAGGCTTGTTGTTTGGTGTCTCACTGTGATGAGAATCCTCCCATACAAACCTAAAGGAAAAGTTTAGACTATTATTATATTCTACATCCACAATAATACCCACAACGATGAGGGTAAAATGGCAGGAAGAGCAGAGAACTTCTTGGTTCATCTAATCACATTCATTCTATATACAACCTAAGGGAATGTAAACTGCTCTCGATTTCAGCCCTTTTCCCTTTCTCCTTCCCCTTCCTCACTTCTTTCTCCTCAACATCCTTCAGGGCAACACAATACAGGAGTGGGTGGTGAAGAGGGGGCAGAGAGCAAGAAATGGTGGCTGCTCTTATTCCATTTCATCCTAAATCCGGACTGATGATATGCTTGAAGAAACTGTCATGATCAAGGATAAGTTTCAATAACCAAATGTCTCTTATTTATAAAAGATGGTCTTCACAATTAACAAAAAATATGTTCTGCTAACATTGACGCTTTCAGTCACTTTTTTAAAAAGTGATTATCGCATTTATAGACTTCGAAGACTTTAAAGAGGCATATCATAGAACAGCTCTGTCCAACAGAGCTCTCCATGAGATGGAAGTGCTCTACGAAGGTTAAACACAGTAGCCAGCTGCCATGTGGGGCTCCTCAGCACTTGCAACATGCTCAATGAGTGCAACCCAGGCACTAAGTTTTCAATTTTAAGTCACATGTGGCTAAAGGCTACCACATGGGACAGTGCGGTTACAAAACAAAACGCAGTACAAAGTCAACAACCAACATGGCTACCAAGGATGGGAAGAGACTATTAATGCAAGCTTCAAATTAAAGTTACATTAAAAATAAGAGCCCAGATTTTGAAAACAATGCAGATGAAGCTACCATGCTGATAGTTTCTTTTTTTAAAAAAACCCTTTTTCCACAAAAGTAGGAGGTTTTACATCTAGAAACAGTGAACTTGGTGCTATGTCAGAAAAAAATACTGACATTTTGTACTTTTGTCTTTATACCTAGAATGATGTTTCATAAACAGCCAATATGTGACTGCTTATACTGAAATCTGAAAATGCCAAACATGGAAATGGCTAAACAAATTAAAATATATTTAAAAGCAAAACACTGTGAAAGAAGTAACATCATTAGCACATGGCACCTTACTGCCACGCGCAAAGACAGATTTTTCCGTGAACAGACTACAGAATGCACAAGGATTCAACAACATATACAAAAAACCGTGTGTATCAGTAGTCTACCAACATGCGATATTGGATTGGCAGAAAAAACAAAGGCGCTCGGTCGTGTCCGACGCTCTGGCGTTGCAGGGGCTTCTTTACAAACTGAGCCATCAGGGAAGCGCCACTGGTAGAAAAGCAGGAAGCAAACTCTGTACCCTATAGATCTGTCCCTATTTTCACCCGATGAATTATTCAAATTAAAATTTAATTCAGTTAGGGAAAAAAAGCGAAAACGTTGTCCCCCACGCTCTTCCTCCCTAGTTTCATGCAATAGCTGACATATGCCCCCAGTATTTCAGATCAGTTCTGCTTATCTTCTGTTAGGGTCTCTGACTCATTCCTCTCTTCACAGGACTGTGTTCACCGGTACTTAACAATGTTGAATCAACTAACTTGAGGAGAATCCTTTTCCTAGAAGCTAGAGACCAGGAATAAAGATACCAAACCAATCTCTACTGTGAGGCACTGTTATAACACCTGGAGATCGCAAGACTCTGGCTACTAAAGTCGTAAAGAAACATTTCTAAAACGTTTTATTAGAGTCCAAAGCCTCGGACAGCACTCTCAGACTTGACGATATAAAATGTAAGAGTTACAGACGATTGAAATTGTTTCTTTTCTTACCGACCAAAAGCCTCACGTGTATTAAGAATTGTCTTACTACACACCTTTTAGGCACTACTCCTAGGCAACGTGCAGCGCGCACAATAAGCACTTGTTAGGAAAATACATTAATGAGCAGAGAATGGGGGAGCGGGCGCTGGAAGCCCCAAAGTGAAGGAAACAGCTCTCTGTATCGCGCATTAGAATCATCACAGGACAATGGAAATGAGATGATGCCCCCAGCTGGCGTCTTCAACAGATTTAACTGAAGAAAATGGGCGTGGGGGGACAGCGCGGTGACGAGAAATCAGACTGTCGAACGAGGAAAAAGCTCGTCTCCGGAGCTCCCCGCGCGCGGAGGGTCTGCGCGCGGTCTCCGCCCTCCGGGAACGGCAGAGGGGAACACGACCGCCTTGCGGCTCTGAGGGGCCGGCCCGGCCCTGCGGACGCCCCGCCGTCGCCCCGCTCGCGCCGCCCCCAGGCCAGCAGAGGCGCGCCCCCGCACCGCCCGGCCCGGCCGCAGCTCTTACTGCCGGAAACAGCCTTCCAGGAGGCAGTCGCCCCCGCCTTGGCCGCCCGGCGCCAAGGGCAGCACGTGAAGGCTGCCCGAGGCCGTCAGACTGCCCAGGGCCGCCTGCTCTCTGTGCAGCTGCGCCCAGGGCCCCAGCCGCCCCGCGGCCTCGGCGGAGACCGGCACCAACAGCACGGGCAGCACGCAGTCCTCCGCAGCCATCCTGGCCCGCCGCCCCTTCCGGCCCGCGCGCCGCGGCCTGCGCCTGCGCACTGCGCCGGGCCCGCTTTCCGCCTCCCGCTCCCCGCCGCGTCCTGCGCCTGCGCGGTGCGCCGACCCGCTCCACCTCGTGACTCCTCCTCCCGTCGCCTCGTGCGCCTGCGCGGTGCGCCGACCCGCTCCCCGCCTCGTGATCCCCGGCGCCGCCCACGCCGGCGAGCCCAAGTCTTTGTTTCAGGGCAAGAAAGTTCGGGGTCTTAGTTAGCGGCCGAAGAGGGACCTGGCAGCTGTTTCCAATGTCACATCACCCTGTGCTCTCTCACGCTCGCTGCCAGCCCCTGCCTCTCTATCCACTTCTTCAGCTCAGTTCAGTCGCTCAGTCGTGTCCGACTCTGCGACCGCATGAACTGCAGCACAAAAGGCCTCGTTGTCCATCACCAACTCCCGGAGTTTACCCAAAATCATGTCCATCCAGTGATGCCATCCAACCATCTCATACTCTGTCGTCCTCTTCTCCTCCAGACCTCAGTCTTTCCCAGCATCAGGGTCTTTTCAAATGAGTCAGCTCTTTGCATCAGGTGGCCAAAGTGTTGGCGTTTCAGCTTCAACATTAGCTCTTCAATGAACACCCGGGACTGATCTCCTTTAGGCTGAACTGGATGAATCTCCTTGCAGTTCAAGGGGCTCTGAAGATTGTCCTCTCCAACACCACAGTTCAAAAGCATCAATTCTTCCTTGCTCAGCTTTCTTTATAGTCCAACTCTCATATCCATACATGACTGCTAGAGAAAACATAGCTCTGACTAGTTGGACCTTTCTCAGCGAGGTAATTTTTATGCTTTATAATATGCTATCTAGGTTAGTCTTAACTTTTCTTCCGAGGAGCAGGAATGTTTTAATTTTATGGCTGCACTCACCATCTGCAGTAATTTTGGAGCCCCCCCATCTCACGCTCGCTGCCAGCCCCTGCCTCTCTATCCACTTCTTCAGCTCAGTTCAGTCGCTCAGTCGTGTCCGACTCTGCGACCGCATGAACTGCAGCACAAAAGGCCTCGTTGTCCATCACCAACTCCCGGAGTTTACCCAAAATCATGTCCATCCAGTGATGCCATCCAACCATCTCATACTCTGTCGTCCTCTTCTCCTCCAGACCTCAGTCTTTCCCAGCATCAGGGTCTTTTCAAATGAGTCAGCTCTTTGCATCAGGTGGCCAAAGTGTTGGCGTTTCAGCTTCAACATTATCTCTTCAATGAACACCCGGGACTGATCTCCTTTAGGCTGAACTGGATGAATCTCCTTGCAGTTCAAGGGGCTCTGAAGATTGTCCTCTCCAACACCACAGTTCAAAAGCATCAATTCTTCCTTGCTCAGCTTTCTTTATAGTCCAACTCTCATATCCATACATGACTGCTAGAGAAAACATAGCTCTGACTAGTTGGACCTTTCTCAGCGAGGTAATTTTTATGCTTTATAATATGCTATCTAGGTTAGTCTTAACTTTTCTTCCGAGGAGCAGGAATGTTTTAATTTTATGGCTGCACTCACCATCTGCAGTAATTTTGGAGCCCCCCCAAATAGAGTCTGCCACTGTTTCCACCATTTCCCCATCTGTTTGCCATGAAGTGATGGGGCCAAGTGCCATCTTAGTTGTCTGAATGTTGAGTTTTAAGCCAATTTTTTCACTTTCCTCTTTCACTTTCATCAAGAGGCTCTTTAGTTCTTCACTTTCTGCCATAAGGGTGGTGTCATCTGGATGTCTGAGGTTATTGAGATTTCTCTCGGCAGTCTTGATTCCAGCTTGTGCATCCAGCCCAGCTTTTCTCATGATGTACTCTACATATAAGTTAAATAAGCAGGGTAACAATATACATCCTTGATGTACTCCTTTCCCTATTTGGAACCAGTCTGTTGTTCCATGTCCAGTTCTAACTGTTGCTTCCTGACCTGCATACAGGTTTCTCAGGAGGCAGGTCAGGTGGTCTGGTATTCCCATCTCTTGAAGAATTGTCCACAGGTTATTGTGATCCACACAGTCAAAGGCTTTGGTGTAGTCAATAAAGCAGAAATAGATGTTTTTCTGGAACACTCTTGCTTTTTCTGTGATCCAATGGATGTTGGCAATTTGATCTCTGGTTCCTCTGCCTTTTCTAAAACGAGCTTGAACATATGGAAGTTTATGGGTCACGTACTGTTGAAGCCTGGCTTGGAGAATTACTTTACTAGCATGTGAGATGAGTGCAATTGTGCGGTAGTTTGAGCATTCTTTGGCATTGCCTTTCTTTGGGATTGGAATGAAAACTGACCTTTTCCAGTCCTGTGGTCTCTGCTGAATTTTCCAAATTTGCTGCAATATTGTGTGCAGCGCTTTCACAGCACTGTCTTTCAGGATTTGAAACAGCTCTACGGGAATTCCATCGCCTCCACTAGCTTTGTTTGTAGAGATGCTTCCTAAGCCTCACTTGCCTTCGAATTCTAGGATGTCTGGCTCTAGGTTGGTGATCACACCATCGTGATTATCTGGGTCATGAAAATCTGTTTTTGTCTAGTTTTTCTGTGTATTCTTGCCACCTCTTAATATCTTCTGCTTCTGTTAGGTCCATGCCATTTCTGTCCTTTATTGTGCCCATCTTCGCATGAAATGTTCCTTTGCTTTTTCTGATTTTCTTGAAGAGATCTCTAGACTTTCCCATTTTATTGTTTTCCTCTTTTTCTTTGCATTGCTCTCTGAGGAAAGCTGTCTTAGCTCTCCTTTGGAACTCTGCGTTCAAATGGGTATATCTTTCCTTTTCTCCTTTGCCTTTCGCTTCTCTTCTACTCACAGCTATTTCTAAGGCCTCCTCAGACAACCATTTTGCCTTTTTGCATTTCTTTTCCACGGGGATGGTCTTGATCGCTGCCTCCTGTACAATGTCACGAAACTCCCTCTGTAGTTCATCAGGCACTCTATCAGATATAATCCCTTAAATCTGTTTGTCACTTCCACTGTATAATCATAAGGGATTTTATTTAGGTCATACCTGAATGGTCTAGTGGTTTGCCCTACTTTCATCAATTTAAGTCTGAATTAGGCAATAAGGAGTTCATGATCTGAGCCACAGTCAGCTCCTGGTTTTGTTTTTGCTAACTGTATAGAGCTTCTCCATCTTTGGCTGCAAATAATATAACCAATCTAATTTCAGTGTTGACCATCTGGTGATGTCCATGTGTAGAATCTTCTCTTTTGCTGTTGGAAGAGAGTGTTTACTATGACCAGTGAATTCTCTTGGCAGAACTATTAGCCTTTGCCCCGCTTCCTTCTGGATTCCAAGGCCAAATACTCCAGGTATTTCTTGACTTCCTACTTTTGCCTTCCAGTCCCTATAATGAAAATGACATCTTTTTTGGGTGTTAGTTCTAGAAGGTTTTGTATGTCTTCATAGAGCCATTCAACTTCAGCTTCTTCAGCATTACTGGTCAGGGCATAGACATTGATTACTGTGAGTGAATGGTTTGCGTCTGAAACAAACATTGTCATTTTTGAGATTGCATCCAAATACTGCATTTCAGACTCTTTCGTTGACTATGATGGCTACTCCATTTCTTCTAAGTGATTCCTGCCCACAGTAGTAGATATAATGACCATCTGAGTTAAATTCACCCATTCCAGTCCATTTTAGTTTGCTGATTCCTAGAATGTCGAAGTTCACTCTTGCCATCTCCTGTTTGACCACTTCCAATTTGTCTTGATTCATGGACCTGACATTCCAGGTTCCTGTGCAATATTGCTCTTTACAGCATCGGATTTTACTTCCATCTCTAGTTACATCCACAACTGGGTGTTGTTTTTCTTTGGCTCTGTCTCATTTTTTCTGGAGTTATTTCTCCACTGATCTCCAGTAGCATAATGGGCACCTACCACCCTGGGGAATTCATCTTTAAGTGCCCTATCTTTTTGCCTTTTCATACGGTTTGTGGGGTTCTCAAGTCAGGAATACTGAAGTGGTTTGCCATTCCCTTCTCCACTGCTTATTGGGCTGCTGTTTCTGCTTACAGGCCCTGAGTGGGGCAGTATGACTGGACCAATCTATCAGAACAGAGCTGACGTGATGCTGATGTCAAATAATACCATTATATTAATAACGGATTGGGGAAAGGGTGGAAGTGGCAGAGTTCCTGTTCCCTACTTCTCTTTAAGAACTATGTGACCCAAGATCACAGCAGAGGGGGCAAGAAGAGGTGGGGAGAAGGCATTTTGGAAAAGTCTCCTTAAGGATACCAGTGCCTTTCTCAGCACCTTCTCTTCCACAGTCTATGGGGCACACACCATCAAAGGCCAGCTCCTGTCTGTGCTTTGCTTCCCATCCTCTTCCTGTGGTAGGAACCTGTAAACTCTGTCTCTCCACCATGCCTACCCTTCCCCCACACCTTTATAGGAGTGCTTTCATTATTCTATATATACACATATCACTTTAAAAAGTCCTTAACCTACACTGAGTTCTACCTACTGTCAGAATTGCTCTGCTTCCCTTTCAGAAGATTCCAAAATGA
This sequence comes from Madoqua kirkii, assembly GCA_006408675.1. Classification (NCBI taxonomy): domain Eukaryota; kingdom Metazoa; phylum Chordata; class Mammalia; order Artiodactyla; family Bovidae; genus Madoqua; species Madoqua kirkii. The sequence continues at coordinate 37,585 of SJYC01115602.1, read as the reverse complement.
CTCTTTCTGTAGTCAACCCCTCTCTCCTTCCCTCAACCTTTCTATTCAGGCCAACATCTCCACCTCAACTGCCCCTTAAAGTCAATGAGCAGAAATGCCAAAACCAACCATTACTTCTCTGTCTCTCCATTCTACACTCTCCCCTTGAAATACTTTTTTTTCCAGCTTTGGTATCCGCCTAGTTTTCTCCCTATCCTTTCCCACAGATAATGCCTCCTCAGTCCCCTCGGCCGGTTTTCTTCGTGTATCATCTTTCCCTCTCTCCTGACTGGTGACACCTCTGTGTGATGATAGCTCCCACTTTGGCGTCTTCATTCCTGACTTTTTCCTTCAACTCCAGACTGCTCTTTACCTACTCGATGTATCTACTTGGATTTCTAACAGGACTCATATTAAATGTCTAAAATATTGATGATTCCTCCCCACATGCACTTTTCTGTTTTCCCATTATTCTAGGGCACCCACCATTCACTCTGCCAGAAAGGCATCCTGGATTCTTCACCACTGCCCTTATGCAGCCCATCAGCAATGTCTGTCAACTCTTATTTCCAAAACCTCTTTCAAACCTCTTCTCTTTCTGTCCCTACAGCTCTTTAATTCTTGCTCCAACTTTGAGGGGGAAAAAACCCCAAAACTTTTGAACATTTTTTTCCCTCTGCTTTCTATCCTGTTCCCGTAGCAATCAGCAGTCAAGAATGATCGTCTCAAAACAAAAGTGACAAAATCAAAGTCACTTCCCTGTTCAAAATTCTGACTTCCTAGCACAGTAGAAAATCCAGATTAAAAAAAAAAAAAAAGGGTTTACAGATGTGTACCCTGCCTACGGCTCTCATGCCTCACCCCTTATCTGTGTACTTCAGCCACATTTTCCTTCTTTCTTTTCTTCAAACACACCAAATTCATTCTCACCTTAGGGGCTTTGTGCTCACTAGTGCCTCTGCATGGAACACTCGCCTTCGACTCCAGCCTAACCCTCACCTCTAACTGACAGAGCTTCCATCTCACTCCAGTCACTCACCCTCCAATTGTGTCTTCCCCACAGCATTCATTACTGCTTGGCGTCTCTGTCAGTCCCTGTCCAGCCAGAACGTGAGCCTCAGAAGAGCAAGGACTTTTCTTTGGTCATCGCTGTTTCTCAACCACGTAAAACGGTACCTGGTTCCAAAAAGGGGCTCTAGTGTTTGTTGATGAGTGAATGACCCTGTTTGTCAAAGTAGACCAAACATTTCACATCTCAAGGGAGATATTTATATCCAACCCTCTTAGCTCAGCTAGGGCTACTTATAAAAAATGGCAACACCAGAAGAGTTTTCAAAGTCAATCTATTGTTCAACACAACAAGGACTTGTCCCTTACATTAAGGACACCTGTGAAGCTTCACACAAAAGAAAGTGACTTTGATTATATCTCTTGACTTACAAACAAGCTGCAGCACTACATTCTGTTATCTTTTTAATTATCCCTCATTTTGCTCTGCCTTTTTAGGCACATTGTTCAGTTTTTTGAAGCATGAAGGTTTCCAAGGTTTGTCAGTATATCAAGGTGTACAACTGTCTTCAGATTCTCTGGATCCCTGTGGGCAAAACCTATACACAGCTCGTGTCTGATGACTAAACTTTCCCCATATATAAGCATTCTGGAACAACTGATCAGTAGATCAAAACAGACCTACAAAAAGCGGGATCAACTCCAGATAACTTCCCTTTAAAGCACTGTGTGATATGATCAGCATCTCTGTCCAGCAGATGCAAAGTTCTGAGGAAAGATGAGCTACATGTTCTTTGTGCGTTTATATCTTATTTACATTTGAGTTGTCCCTCAAATACTTTTTGAATGAATAGTTCATCTTCTCAAACTAATTCTTACTCTCAAATATCTTAGTGTGATAAATAAAGTTCCTAGGAAAAAAATAGAAATGTTTGGCTGAAGAAACAGGCCATACAACCCTAACTTGGAGCAGACTGGTTACTCAGTAAGTACTCACGTCTAGAAATACTTCGAAAAGCAAATTTTCCTCCATACTCTTGGTTTAAACATAGTAGAGAAGTGATAGAGCTAGTCTGGGCTTCAGCCCGGGGCTATGATCTTATTTCCACGGTCACATACTCCATCCTAGCCTCCAGCTTCTGCACCAGTTGTTTATCCACATGGTGACAGAACAGGGGGAGAAGGTTGCTGGGAAAGGCCAGGGGTTCTGCCAGAGAGGCTGCAGGCATCTGCGCAATCTCCCAGGCAGTGAGGACCACCACGTCTGTCCTGGAGGGCAGAGAAGAAAGGCGTTGGCATCTTAGTGTTTATGCGGGAAGTAGACTCAGGGCCCAGGTTTCTTGTTATCTTCTACCACCACTTACCACCCTCTGCACCTACAGCAATTAAGACAGGACGTTTGCCTGTTTGGTGTGTGCCAGGCAATGCTTAGCGCTTCACGCATCTTCCGCCTTGCCTAACCTTCGGGCCTCTAACTGGTTAGCACCATCACCCTTCGATCCCCGGTTTACAGAGGAGGAGCGGGCTAAAGAAGGTGCAGTGATGTGCCCAGTGCGATGCTGATGGTGAGTGACAGGAGCAGGATTCACACCGAGGTCTGTTACACTCTAAGGCTTGTCTCTGCTCTCGCCCGGAGAATCCCATGGACGGAGGAGCCTGGTGGGCTACAGTCTACGGGGTAGCAAAGAGTCGCACACAACTGAGCGACTTCACTATATATTGCCTCCCATGGAGGACAGCACTCTAGGCACTACAGAAAAAAAAAAAAGGCAAAACAGCTACAACTCTGCTAGTCGCCTCTTCTCTGTCCAGCCTCCTTCCTGGTGCTTGATTAAAGCGCTCAGGAAACAGCTACTCTGGTTTAGCCTACATATCCCAGGGGATTCCCAGGTGGCACCAGCAGTAAAGAACCTGCCTCCCAACGCAGGAGATGCAGGTTCGATCCCTGGGTTGGGACGGTCCCCTGGAGGAGGGCACAACAACCCGCTCCAGCAGTCTTGCCTGGAGAATCTCATGGATAGAGGAGTCTGGCAAGATACAATCCACAGGGTAACAAAGAGTTGGACATTGCTGAAGCAGCTTAGCACACACCCCAGTGGTACTGAAATAGTCTTTACGAGGCCTTTATGGTCTTACCAAGCTGAATGGTCACTGCTGGGCTCCTTGAGGGAAGAATTCAGTGACACCAGCTGCTCCCCATGACTTAGCAGTGCATAGAGCAAAGATATGCCAAACTGCAAGTGAAAAGTTGCCACAGTGTCCAGGGCAGGAACGAGTTTACCACAGGCATCCAGTGCCCCCCTGGCTCTGTTGTTTCCCAACTAAAAGGGCAAGTTCATAGGCGCAGATGGAGTCCAACACCCATAAACCCATCAAGCTTTACCCTGGCTGGCCAAGAATCTCTGAGCTCTTTCCAAGGAAATCACTGCTCTGAACTGTCCAAAAGACTCCTCTGGGGAGCTGGTGATGAAATACACAGTTGTGGTCTCTACCCTGAGGAGTCAGAGACTGTAGGTTGGGAACGGACCCAGGAATCTGATGCGGATAGGATGTGGAGCCCATTTTAAGTGGCACTGCACAAGGCAAAGATCTTCAGAAGGGATTCACAGGATAAGCCACTAGAATATTAGAAGATATGAGATCTTTCATGTATAGATCTCACCTTTTATTTATTATGCACCTAATATAAGTATAGTGTTCCATTTATATGATTTATAAACACACAGGTGGTGTAGTTCAGAATATTTTGTGTAGTAAAAAGATTCACTATCAAAAATGTTGGTGACTTCCGATCTAGAGGCACCATCATCATCTGGAGCTTGTTAAAAAAGCACCCCCACCCTGGGCCCATTCCAGCTGGCACCTGGAGCCTCCTGTGGAGAGGCCGAAGCCTCCCGCATGCGGTACCTGATTCTGAAGCACGACAGTGATTGGCCGCTCAGAGGAGCCAGGGGGTAGCCGCATGAGTCCCTGAAGTCCTTGGAGGAGTTCACAGAAGGTCAAGTGCCTGATGCACTTGCTTAGAGGCTGAAATAACATTTGCAGGGCCTGCAGGAAGATCAGCGAGGGCCTCTCTGACTCTTTGACAACCTCACCTCCAGTCTCTTCCTTGCCAACCTGCTTCTAGCCCCTTCTGGTCAGCTCAGACCCGCCAGGCCTATCACCACTCGGGCGTCTTCATCCCTAGCAGCGGCCCTTCAGCACCCACTTGCCCTATACGCCTTCCCTGGGCGAAGGAGCTTGGGGCTTGGCACTGATCAGGGGGCCCTCTCCTCCAACTGCCAGGGCACATGCACACCTGTGTAACCACAGGCCCGCGGGCTTCCCTCCCTTCACTGTGCCTGAAGATCAAAGACCATCAGCTCCTCCTGTGGCAGTCTCCATAACCCCCTCCCCATGAGGGGGCAGAGTCAGTCCCCCTCATCACCCGGAACCTTCTCTGGCTTCTCTGAGGGTGGGGAGTGGAAGGAGGAGAAGGGATAAGCATTACTGACTCATCCGTGAAAGCATCCTCTCCACTCCAGGCCACACTACCTGGTCGGCCACGTCCCTCTTGACCAGGAGGGGCAGGTGGCGGGTGATGGCCAGCAGCAGGCTGACAGCTCGGTCTCGGGGCAGGAAGGGGAGGAGCCGGGCCACCAGCGCTTTCCCCTTCCCCACGGACAGCGCCTGCAGGAAGCCGTCATCCGCCGCCCTGCAGGGACACAGGCAAATATCACAGGGCTCGGCTAGAGCAGAGGGCCAGGGTCAGAAGGCAGGGGCTGAAGCTAAGCCACTGTCTCCTCCTGGGATGGGGTGTGCCGTCCCACACTCACTCCAAATTACTCTGCCCCTGGGCCTTTAAGGCCTGGAAGAGCTTCTCAACCCTGCTGCTCCGCCGCTCTGAGTCATGGGGCTGGGCTTCCTGCTGGCCATCCTCTATCTCCAACAACTGAACGAACATCTGGGAGTGTGAGGGTGAGGAGAGAGGGAGAAGGGGTCAGTGTGAGCATATCCTGTTCTCAGGGGAGGCAAGGAACTCACTGCTAAGGCTGAGGTCTCACCTTCTCAATCCGGTACAGCACCCACAGCTTCTGACTGCTTGCAGCTGCTGTCTCCTAGAGAAAGAGTCCCTGGCTGTCAGCCACAACTCCAACAGCAGCAGCCCACGCCTAGGCAGGCCAGGACGTGAGCTGGAAAGACTAGATCGCAAAGCCTGATCACTCCTCTTTCTCTTAGCTCACAATCTGAACTCAAGCATGACAGTGCTCCCGCCCTTTCTCCAAAACACACGGAGAGAAAAAGGCTGCAGGAAGATAGCTCCTACCTGCTCTTGAGTTCCGTGGGGTACAGCATCGATAGCTCGGCGAGGGGTAAAACACGTCGACATAGCTACCTGGCCCAGGGAACCCTCAATTCGAACCACTGTGTGGAAGGAGTCAGACAGGCACATGCCCCTCTGCTTTCCACCTGGGTCCAGCCAGATGTCCGCCCCAGCCCAGCAGGCCAGCCCCAGGCCTACCTGATTCATAAGCCTCCGCCTTCTGAATGTAAGGTGTGACCAGCTTGAGAGACTCAAATCTGCTTCTTCGCCCAAGCAGCTCTTCATCTGCCTGCTTCTTCTCTAGTTTCTGATAATATTCCTGAGAGTTCATGGATTAGTCAAATGTATAATCCTTGGTTTGGAGAAGGCAATGGCACCCCACTCCAGTACTCTTGCCTGGAAAACTCCATGGACGGAGGAGCATGGAAGGCTGCAGTCCATGGGGTCGCTAAGAGTCGAGCTCGACTGAGCGACTTCACTTTCACTTTTCACTTTCATGCATTGGAGAAGGAAATGGCAACCCACTCCAGTGTTCTTGCCTGGAGAATCCCAGGGGTGGGGGAACCTGGTGGGCTGCCGTCTATGGGGTTGCACAGTCAGACACGACAGAAGTGACTCAGCAGGAGCAGCAGCAGCAGCAGCAGCAGCCTCGCTGGTTGAATGTAAGAGTTAGGGTTCTCTGGGGCAACCTCTTAGTACACCCTTGTCTACAGCATTCATTCCGGAAGTGCTCCTGGGATGTAAGACCGTTCTGCTGCTGCTGCTGCTGCTGCTAAGTCGCTTCAGTCGTGTCCAACTCTGTGCGACCTGGGCCACGATAAAACATCTTCAGCACCCTAAGCCCCATGCCACCTGATCTGGGGCCCCCACCCTAAGGACTTGAAGAGCTAGGATGGAAAGGCAGAGAAGCAAAGCAGAGAGCCCAGAAGTAAATGTGTCCCAGGGTCTGCAGGCTTCCTTCCCTCCTTATTCTAAGTTATACGCGGTCACCCCATCCTCCCCCTCCCTATTTTAATTGGATGGTCCTACCTGTTCTGTCCCGAATCAGTGCTCTCTGATGGCATGACAGACCACCTCTCTCCACTGAAGGACAGAGAGGACACTGCTGTCAACTGGCCTCTCAGCCAGTCCTACTCTTGTGTGGGCTGGCACAGCAGTTCTGCTATCTTAAGACTGTGAAATCCAGAACTAAGACAAAGCCACTGACTGAGTTAAATAAAGGTTTGAAAAAGCTCCTTCATTGAGAAGCAATGTCTAAAAGTCAAGAGTGTAAGATGATCACATTCAACTGATCCTGGCAGAAGGTAGAGGGGCTTTGAAGTGTGGTGGGAAGAAAGAAAGAATCTAATGTCAATAGGAAGGAGATAAGGTGGGAACCTTGCTAGTGGGCTCAGGTGGTTGATGAGAAAGTGAAATAAAATTTAGACAATCCAAAAAGTGAAAGTGTTAATTGCTCAGTCATATCCGACTTTTTGTGACCCCACGGACTGTAGCCCACCAGGCTCTACTGTCCATGAAATTCTCCAGGCAAGAATACTGGAGTGGGTAGCCATTTACTTCTCCACAGGATCTTCCCAACCCAGGTATTGAACCCGGGTCTCCTGCACTCAGGCAGATTCTTTACCTGAGCCAAAGGGAAGCCCAGACAACCCAGAATTCATGGACAAAGGTAGACAGGAAGAAGACAGAAAGGAGTCAAACCCACCACATTTGTTCAAGATATTGAGTTCCATTACCTATAAAACTTCCTTGTATTTTAGATCTTAAAAAAAAGTAAAAGGTAAGTAGAAGAATGTTTATAACACGTCATTTCTAAGAGAAACCAATGTGTACAAAAGATGAGAATGTCATTTTCAAAGTGTGTAGGAGAAATTCTTATCAAAGGATGGAGATAAAAATCTCAGAGTGCTTAGGGAATCACAAATAACCCCCTGCAGCTGAAATTTAGGAGAAAGGGAAGGAGTTTGGGTGTCAAGTATAGAAATATGGCCCATCCTTTCACAGTCGTCCCCCCACAAGAAGGGATGTGGCGCTGTGAGCGGAAGGAGGCTCTCGGGGCGGTGGAGCCGGGCCGTCTGGCTCCGAGGTCAGAGGCCCTGGGGCTCACCTGGTAGTAATAGTCATCCAGGCGGGGCTCCTCACTTTGCAGCTGAACCATTTGCACTCTTACCACCCAGTCCTTCTCTTTCTGCGTCATGAGGTTAGCATAGGAGTCTGGCTGCTGAGGCCACTTCTTGGCTGGGGGACTTCAAGCCAGGAGGAAGGCTCTTTAGACCTACACCTCCCCTCCAACCTAAACCCCACCCGCCTACCCCATCCCCGGAGAACTCCCCAGGGAATAGAGAGCCTGGAGCTGGGTACAGGGAGAGGTGCCTTGCAGCAAGGGAAAACCCAGCACGCAGAGGGCTCCACTCAGTCCTGCTCCTCCTCTAGGCTTTACCTTTGTGGTCGACCCTGCTGTTGCTGCTGCTTCAAGATCCGCTGGTGCTGAGGGTGGAGCTGGGTCAGATGACTGGGGAGACTTAGAAAGAAACGTGGGCTGGGTGGGAGCAAGCTCTTAGCACCCTCCCCCTTTCTTTTAGCCTCTGGGAACCTCAACCGGACAGCTATGGGACCTGACCTGCTCAGGACCCTACCACATGAAGCATCACTATCCTAGCTCAGAGTTCACATCCCCTCCAAGATGTATATCCCTGAGATAGGGCTGCAGGAAATCCTGACAGAATAGAAAACCATTTGGCCGGGCTATCAGGACTTCTGAGTTCTGATAGTTCTCCTGGGCCAGCTGACTTCAGATAGTGCTGGGCTTCCATCTCCTCATCTGTGAGGGAAGGGACTGATGTCATCTCATACTTCTCTTAGTTTCTCTAAATATTTTTCTGTGGCAGCTGGTAGAAGGCCAGCCATGCCTCCCATCTTCTGGAAGTAACCCAGGCTGTCTGGACCCCAGGGGAGGTGCGCCCTGATCTAGCACCTGAGCCTCAGGGGCCACGAGGTGGGTGGGCTGCAGAGGAGCGGTGGGTCTGGTGTGCGCAGTTGAGGTCCAAAGTGGCGGGCAGCAGAGCCGGCGCTGGGAAGGGAGGGCTGGAACGGAAGGGGAGCCAGGTGGTCCGGGCTCTGTGAGAGGAATTTCAGGGTCTGAGAGAAGCACGTCTCCACCAACAGATCCTGCCTTTGCTGCTGATTGCCTTTCTGCCCTAGGGTCTCACCTGCCTTTGCCCTGAAGAGCCTCACCCAACATCTGCCACACTGGGGCCTCGCAAGCCGGTCGTGAGGACACTGGACTGTGGGCCCCCTTCTCGTCTCCAGCAGGCTTGTCACCCCCTGGGGGGTAACCCTTGGCCCCTGACAGTGTGGAAGCCTGCGCTTTTTCCTCTGTGTGTACGTCAGCTCCTCTCCTCTTGCCCCCCTGGGTGTCCTCACACCTTGTCTTCAGCCCTCCTCAGACTCCTCCTCAGCCCTCCTCAGCCTACAGTTCCTTTCTTCTCCCTTCTAGATTTCTGGCAGCCCCTCCACTCCAGGTCATGTGCTCTTTTTGGCACGAGGCTCAGTGCTATTTATGTTCCATAAGCTGGAATTGTTTGTCTTTTTTCTAGGAAGGCCAGCTGTCCCAGGACCCGCTCTGTCCTTTACCAAACTTCTCTGAACAACAGGCATCCCCCCGTCCACACCCTTACCTCACTTTGCTGCATACCCAGAGCAAGCTCAAGAGCAGAGTGTAATACTAAGAAAGGGGCCCTCCAAACACTGCTTCTCAGCACCCCATCTTTTTCTCACATCATGGAGACTGGAGACACTCACCTGCCACAGAAAGTGCAAGGAGGCAGGGGGCATCCCCAGAACACCAGGGTCTGTGATTTCAGGGGAGCTGAAAAGACCTTTCTGGAATGGGAGGGAGGAAAACTCAGGCAGGAATGAGCCCCTGTGATAACATCTACCAATGTTAATGGGGGAGGTGAGGAGCAGGACCAACAATTTCCAATACCCAGGATACAGGCAGCCTGGCCCTCCCTCAATTTCAAAGCCAGTAGGGTCAGGACCCCCTCTCCTTCTGCCAAAGGGAAGCCAGCTGGCATCTGAGGTGTGAAGCTGAAGCAGGGTCTGAGTGACTCCGTTTCTGCATGGGAGCCCCTTGTGCCTCCCCACGTGCTGACGGAATCCAAGGGGCTGCACAGACACAGGGGACCAAGGTCAAAGACAGCGCATTCCATCAGCTGGAATGAAAACCGCTCATTTCAGGAGCGGAGCCAGCATCCCCGGGCGGGTGACGCAGCCCTGATGGACCTGCGCTCAAGGTGAGGGCAGCATCAGAAACTGAGGGGAGATAGATGGAAGCGGGGAAGGGAGGTGAGCGTCTACTGGAGCCCAAGCCTGAAACAGAAAGTGTTCACCCGCCTAGAGAGGGGAGAAGAGGAGAGTGATGCGGCGCAACAGCCTGTGAGATGCACAGACCGCTCGGGACAACCCCACGCCCTCCTGCCGCGGCACCTGGCTGTGGTGGACAGCGCTCTGGACAGCTGGGTCTCCCAGATCGTCGTCGTCGTCCTCCTCCTCCTCCGCTCCCTCCTCCTCCACGTCTGGCGCTAAATCTGGACCCAGGTCCTCTTCCTCCAGTTGAGAGGCAGACACCAGCGCCAAGGGGCCATGGGCCTTGCCTGAGCCTTGGTTTAAGCGGGAGCCTGCCGGGGAGGTGAAACAGGCTCAGCTGCGAAGCACCTGGCCGAGGGAGGATGCTTCTCGTAGCACTGCCGGTCACAAGCCGTCTCCAGCACCATCTTCAAACACTGCCTCTTGCTGTATGGGTTCAATTCAGCCTCACTACCCCAGGACGCCCCTAGCCACCCCCGACTTGAGCAAATAGGACCCGGCTGGCGCCAATCGCCTTCACCTTCCTCAGCCCCTCTTGCGTGGCCTCATTAGTACCACAGGCTTCTCCACCGGCTCTCCCCCTCGACAGCCCTTTCTGTGCCTCTTTAATCAGCCGAGTTCCAGCTGCCCTGACTCATGGCAATTTAACCCTCATGTGCCAGAGACTTTACGTGTGTATGTTCATGTATTGCTCACAACAGCAATACAAGGCTGATGTTGATCATTTTTCTCTGAAGGTGAGGGAAATAGACCCCATAAACATGACTTAGTCACCCTCATGATGTAGCAGTAGGTAAAAGAACCTGGGGATTAATCATAGCAGTTTTGACTCAAACCCATGGCCACCCGCTGAGCCCCATCCCCAGGCGCCGCGCTCCTGGGGCTCTATCAGATGCCGCAGCCCTGCGGTGACATCACCTCGGAGGCGTTCTATCTTTCCCGGCTGGCAGACTTCCTCTACGGCTGTTTCCTCCAGCGAGAGAGCACTGTTAGCCTCTGGAAGGCGAGCCTGGGACAGGGAAGAGACCCAGAGACCCCTGTCCTTAGCCAAGGATGGCCCAGCATCGAAACAACCAAGCCTCCCCCCAGCAAAGCTGTCAGAAAAGTTTTGATCCAGATCTCCGAGGAGCAGAGTCCCAGGCTCTCAGACGGCCCTAAAGCCCCCACTCTCTGACCTCAGCTCTAGGGAGCTGTCCTGCAAAGGGGCAGAAAGGAGAGGCAGGGCGAGGGGTTGGAGGAGAAGCACTCCCACACAGCCACCGCCAGCCTCAGTCTGTGCACAGGGAGGGGCTCCCAGCCTCCTGGGTGCCAGCACCCACCTCTGCACCGTCGCTGTCCTTTCCGCTCAGCGTGGCCATGGCAGCCTGGGCCAGGCAGGCTCTCTGCCCCGGCTTTAAGATTCCCAGCTGCTGCCCTGCTCCCTCGTTAAAGGGCCAGCGTCTCCAACCAATGCATCTTGGTAGAAATGTCAGAACACAAACTCATGAGAAAAAAACCCTTGAAAGGGCAAGAGAATTAGAGTGTGTTTTGAACCATCTGTGGTTGTGAGTACAGCTTATTGCGGTGGGTTATTTGGGAGCAGGTACTTAAGAGGACCCCTGCTTTAATAGGAACTTTGTCAGGTTATGGTCTCTCCAATCCCTAAACTTGCTCCATTAAACTGGATAGGAAATCCCTGGTAGATCGTGAGGCTGCTACCGAGTAGCCAGCTTCTCAGTGCTTCAGGGCAGGATGCTTGTGGATCCTGAAGGGCCACCTGGAAATACTTGCTCTTCCTGGGGAACTTGTGTCTATATTGCGGTGGGTTATTTGGGAGCAGGTACTTAAGAGGACCCCTGCTTTAATAGGAACTTTGTCAGGTTATGGTCTCTCCAATCCCTAAACTTGCTCCATTAAACTGGATAGGAAATCCCTGGTAGATCGTGAGGCTGCTACCGAGTAGCCAGCTTCTCAGTGCTTCAGGGCAGGATGCTTGTGGATCCTGAAGGGCCACCTGGAAATACTTGCTCTTCCTGGGGAACTTGTGTCTGCTCGAGCTTGAGTCTGTTACCCACTGTTAGTGAATGCAGAGGTCAGATCTTCCAGATGAAAGCACCTCTGCCTGAGTCACACAGATAATCCCCAATCTTCTTGGCTGCTGTAAATGGAAACCTGGTTCTGATGCTCAGGAGTGAATAGAGAAGGAAATCACAATAAAGATCAGCACCTTACGACTGCGGGTAGCAAATGCTGAGACCTGCCTGGGCTTCACCCAGCTCCTCAGTGATGCTGGGGTCTGGGCCCACATCTTGTGTTCAGCTGAAAAGCTCTGAAAAAACTAAAGAAATGAAGATAACTCTCCTCATTAAAAATGCAAGTGAGAGGCCTGTTGTCATGGTTATAGAGCCATGATTCTGGTGCCTCCAAAGAAAAGTATTCTTTTCAAAAGTTTCTCTGTAGGTTAGAACTATATGAGTGAGGGGACAAATTTAAGTAGCTTGAAAATTACTGATGCAACCTCAAAAACGACAGAATGATCTCTGTTCGTTTCCAAGGCAAGCCATTTAATATCACGGTAATCCAAGCCTATGCCCCAACCGGTAATGCTGAAGAAGTTGAAGTTGAACGATTCTATGAAGACCTACAAGACCTTGTAGAACTAACACCCCCAAAAGATGTCCTTTTCATTATAGGGGACTGGAATGCAAAAGTAGGAAGTCAAGAAACACCTGGGGTAACAGGCAAATTTTGCCTTGGAATGCGGAATGAAGCAGGGCAACGGCAAATAGAGTTTTGCCAAGAGAACCCACTGGTCATAGCAAACACCCTCTTCTAACAACACAAGAGAAGACTCTACACATGGAAATCACCAGATGGTCAACACCAAAATCAGACTGATTATATTCTTTGCAGCCAAAGATGGAGAAGCTCTATACAGTCAACAAAAATAAGACCAGGAGCGGACTGTGGCTCAGATCATGAACTCCTTATTGCCAAATTCAGACTCAAATTGAAGAAAGTAGGGAAAACAGCTAGACCATTCAGGTATGACCTAAATCAAATCCCTTATGATTATACAGTGGAAGTGAGAAATAGATTTAAGGGCCTAGATCTGATAGATAGAGTGCCTGATGAACTATGGAATGAGGTTTGTGACACTGTACAGGAGACAGGGATCAAGGCCATCCCCATGGAAAAGAAATGCAAAAAAGCCAAATGGCTGTCTGGGGAGGCCTTACAAACAGCTGTGAAAAGAAGAGAGGTGAAAAGCAAAGGAGAAAAGGAAAGACATAAGCGTCTGACAGCAGAGTTCCAAAGAATAGGAAGAAGAGATAAGAAAGCCTTCCTCAGCAATCAATGCAAAGAAAAAGAGGAAAACAACAGAATGCGAAAGCCTAGAGATCTCTTCAAGAAAATCAGAGATACCAAGGGAACATTTCATGCAAAGATGGGCTCAATAAAGGACAGAAATGGTCTGGACCTAACAGAAGCAGAAGATATTAAGAAGAGGTGGCAAGAATACACAGAAGAACTCTACAAAAAAGATCTTTGTGACCCAGATAATCACGATGGTGTGATCACTCACCTAGAGCCAGACATCCTGGAATGTGAAATTAAGTGGACCTTAGAAAGCATCACTATGAACAAAGCTAGTGGAGGTGATGGAATTCCAGCTGAGCTGTTTCAAATCCTGGTAGATGATGCTGTAAAAGTGCTGCACTCAATATGCCAGCAAATTTGGAAAACTCAGCAGTGGCCACAGGACTGGAAAAGGTCAGTTTTCATTCCAATTCCAAAGAAAGGCAATGCCAAAGAATGCTCAAGCTACCACACAATTGCACTCATCTCACATGCTAGTAAAGTAATGCTCAAAATTTGGGTTTTAGAAAAGGCAGAGGAACCAGAGATCAAATTGCCAACATCCGCTGGATCATGGAAAAAGCAAGAGGGTTCCAGACAAATATCTATTTCTGTTTTATTGACTATGCCAAAGCCTTTCACAATAAACTGTGGAAAATTTTGAGAGAGATGGCAATACCAGACCACCTGCCCTGCCTCTTGAGAAACTCGTATGCAGGTCAGGAAACAACATTTAGAACTGGACATGGAACAACAGACTGGTTCCAAATAGGAAAAGGAGTATGTCAAGGCTGTATATTGTCACCCTGCTTATTTAACTTATATGCAGAGTTCACCATGAGAAACGCTGGGCTGGAAGAAGCACAAGCTGGAATCAAGATTGCCGGGAGAAATATCAATCACCTCAGATATGCAGATGACGCCACCCTTATGGCAGAAAGTGAAGAGGAGCTAAAAAGCCTCTTGATGAAAGTGAAAGAGGAGAGTGAAAAAGCTGGCTTAAAGCTCAACATTCAGAGAACGAAGATCATGGCATCCGGTCTCATTACTTCAAGGGAAATAGATGGGGAAACAGTGGAAACAGTGTCAGACTTTATTTTTCTGGGTTCCAAAATCACTGTAGATGGTGATTGCAGTTATGAAATTAAAAGATGCTTACTCCTTGGAAGGAAAGTTATGACCAACCTAGATAGCATATTTAAAAGCAGAGACATTACTTTGCCAACAAAGGTCTGTCTAGTCAAGGCTATGGTTTTTCCAGTGGTCATGTATGGATGTGAGAGTTGGACTGTGAAAAACTCTGAGAGCCGAAGAATTGATGCTTTTGAACTGTGGTGTTGGAGAAGACTCTTGAGAGTCCCTTGGACTGCAAGAAGATCCAACCAGTCCATCCTAAAGGAGACCAGTCCTGTGTGTTCATTGGAAGGAATGATGCTAAAGCTGCAACTCCAGTACTTTGGCCACCTCATGAGAAGAGTTGACTCATTGGAAAAGACCCTGATGCTGGGAAAGATTAGGGGCAGGAGGAGAAGTGGACAGCAGAGGATGCAGAGGATGAGATGGCTGGATGGCATCACAGACTCGATAGATATGAGTTTGGCTAAACTCCAGGAGTTGGTGATGGACAGGGAGGCCTGGCGTGCTGTGATTCATGGAGCAGCAAAGTGTCCGACACGACTGAGCAACTGAACTGTACTGAACTGAAGTTACTGAAACTCTTTTCCAATATCTAGTTGGGTTCAGGCCTTTTTGGTAATGTTATTCAACTGTTTCTCCCAATAACTTCCTAATAATTAACCCTGGTATTATCATCAAAAGGGCCGGATGGTGATTTTCACTGTTTCAGAGTGACTGATCAGGCTGGTGTAGTGACCCGGTGTTGGGCAGGGTCCCTTGCTGCATGCAGATCTTCATCCTGAAGGGACTTCTTATGCCACTAGCCCCGGAACAGGGGGATTCCGGCTCAGTCTGCAAGATCACAGCCCTGTCTTGGCTGTTTGACTTTTCACTTGGGACCTAGAGGCTCTGTGAAAGTCTCCTCCCTTTGCCTGAAGTCTTACATGTCTACGGATCCTTTAGATTTTCCTAGCTTCTGCTATAGTTTATGCTAAGTTTAAGCCAAGCCTTGGTTAAACAGTGAATGAAACAATGCTACCAATGGAGGCATTATGTGAATAAACTGAATGAAACCGTTTCTCGGGCCTTCACAGAGCTTCCCAAAACAGAAAAGAGGCACAGACGGGGGACTTCCCTGGGGACTCAGTGGCTAAGACTCCGGGTTCCCACTACAGGGGCCTCGACTTGATCCCTGGTCAGGGAACTAGATCCCATACGCTGTAACGAAGAGTCCACAAGCTGCAGCTCAAGACCTGAGTGCTGCACCTAAGACTCAGCACAGCCAGTAAAATAAAAGATTTGAAGGGTTGGATCAGATAGAAGATGCATTAGAACTGTACAGCACAGTATTCAGTATCCCGGTGGAAAATATAAAAAAGAATATGTATTTTTACATTTATTTTTAACAATCACTTTGCTATTCAAAAGAAAGTAACAGTATTATAAATTAGTTACTTCAACTTTAAAAAAAGATACATTAGAAGTGTTTACATTTACTAAATAAAACACCTAAGGACCATCCCACTTTTATGGGGAGACTTTTAATCCATTATTTCAGTTTCTTTAATGGTTGTTGGCCTATACTGGTTTTCAATTTTTTCTTGAAGCTTTTTGGTTCAAGTATATATCTTCTAGGAATTTTTCCATTTCTTGTAAGTTTTCAAGTTTATTGGCATAAAATCCTTCCTAGTATAGGAGCATGTTTCAAATACATGCTATACCTGTACTTTGTCCTCCTTTAAATTTCTAGTATTGTTTATATATCACACCCTGCTTCTTTTCTTCTTTCCAGAGTTTGTCTTTTCAAAACACCATATATAAATGAGAGTTTCTTCAGGAAATAGTACATTCAAATTGGATAATTACAATAAAATTATGTTTACTAAGATAGAATTTAAAAAAATGTATAGAATGAATATAGCGTGATCATAAGGAATAGTACAGTCCCCTGGGACTCGTACAGCTGCCTACTTTAGGCAAGAGGACAGAGGGGCTACCAGAACCTAGAGACAGGAAGGCTGTCTGGCTGCCAGGTAACTTCAACATCTGTGTCCAGTGGGCTCCATCGTGATGGCCCTCTCCTAACCAACATCCCTTCTCTCTGGGATCTGGGACCTGCTCTTGTTGCCAAAATCTTGGCTCCCGGTCCTCCGATGCCAAATAGAAATACAGTGACAGAGTTTGGAAGAAACAGAGAAGAATAGCTATATTCTTTTTACCAGGCAAAAGGAAAGTACAGCAGACCAGTGCCTCAAGAACTGTGTCCCACGCTTTTGGGAACAGGGAGAAGCTTTATATCCTCATTAAGGTCTTGCTTATATATTTTTTCCTTACTGTGTCCAGTGGGCTCCATCGTGATGGCCCTCTCCTAACCAACATCCCTTCTCTCTGGGATCTGGGACCTGCTCTTGTTGCCAAAATCTTGGCTCCCGGTCCTCCGATGCCAAATAGAAATACAGTGACAGAGTTTGGAAGAAACAGAGAAGAATAGCTATATTCTTTTTACCAGGCAAAAGGAAAGTACAGCAGACCAGTGCCTCAAGAACTGTGTCCCACGCTTTTGGGAACAGGGAGAAGCTTTATATCCTCATTAAGGTCTTGCTTATATATTTTTTCCTTTGGAAAATTTTCAAAAAAGCCACAGCTGGCATCAGGCAACTCAGCAACTGAGTCTATAGTCCCTGAAGCTCCAGGATGGATCGCTTTTTTGAAATGCAGAATGCTACAAGAGCGTGCAGGGGAGAAGGATGCTAGATGACACTCACATAAAGTCGAGAGGGATTCGCTTTGTTTAGCTTTGTGAAGGGCTTCCTTGGCAGCTCAGCGGTAAAGAATCTGCCTTCCAGTGGAGGATCCTTGGGTTTGATCCCTGAGCTGGGAAGATCCCCTGGAGAAGGAAACGGCAACTCACTCCAGTAGTCTTGCCTGGGAAATCCCATGGACAGAGGAGCCTGGCGAGCTAAGGTCCACGGTCTTGCAAAGAGTCAGACACAACTCAGCGGCTAAACAGCAGCAACAGCAACTTTGTGAAGGAGAGTTTAGCTGCTGCTGTTAGTAGGAGCAGGCAGAGAACAGCCCAGATTGCGCAGCTCTCGGCGGCCTGTGTGTCTGGTGTGTGCTAAAGGCCATTCACTCACTTCCGTTTTTGCTGCATCACTCTCTCCTCTCTCCTTACGAGGCTCCCTCTCTTGAGAGGCCCTGTGGACTTCACTGCTCTTTATACCTCCCCCCAACCCTGTTCACAGCTTGGTAAATACTCCCTTCCCAGACTCTCCTCAGTTACCCCACTGGAACGTGCTGCTTGCTTTCTGTCAGGACCCGGCTCTCACGGGCCTGCTGAGTCATTCTTTTCTTGTTCTTATTCAGCTTCATCTCCCATCTGTCAATCATCAAGGAATTCTAAGACATAACCTTCGGTCAGGGTCCCCGGACGATCTCATCTTGACTCTCAGCAGTCAACCTCACCCCTTCCGTTAATGAGAAAGTAGAGGCCATTTTGAGCTTCCCGGGTGGAGAAGGCGATGGCACCTCCTCCAGCACTCTTGCCTGGAAAATCCCATGGACGGAGGAGCCCCGGCGGGCTGCAGTCCCTGGGGTCAGAGTCGGACATGACTGAAGTAACTTAGCAGCAGCAGCAGGTGGCGCTAGTGGGCAAGAACCTGCCTGCCAATGCAGGCGATGCAAGAGATGCAGGTTTGATCCCTGGGTCGGGAAGATCCCCTGGAGAAGAGCCTGGCAACCCACTCCAGTGCTCTTACCTGGAGAGTCCCATGGACAGTGGAGCATGGCAGGCTACAGTCCACAGAAGAACCTGCCTGCCAATGCAGGCGATGCAAGAGATGCAGGTTTGATCCCTGGGTCGGGAAGATCCCCTGGAGAAGAGCCTGGCAACCCACTCCAGTGCTCTTACCTGGAGAGTCCCATGGACAGTGGAGCATGGCAGGCTACAGTCCACAGGTTGCAGAGACTCAACTTAGCACTCACACAGAGGCCGTTTGGGCTGATCTTCTCACATATATGGGCTTCCCTGGTGGCTCAGCTGGTAAAGAATCCACCTGCAATGTGGGAGACCTGGGTTCGATCCGTGGGTTGGGAAGATCCCCTGGAGAAGGGAAAGGCTACCAACTCCAGTATTCTGGCCTGGAGAATTCCTTGGAGTGTATACTCCATGGGGTCGCAAAGAGTTGGACACAACTGAGCGACTTTCACTTTATACTTGGAGCAAATGTATACACGCCACAGACCGCCTCACCTTGCTCTGCCTAGTGTGTTGGGGTGGGGGTCCCTCCTTCTTTCCAGGTCCAGCCTCTCTTCTGGGGTCCTGAGCCCTCTGGCACTTCAGGCCTGCCTCTCTCTTCCATGTCTTCATCCTCTCCACTTTCCCTTAGTCCTTCTTACAGTAAAGCAGAGAAATATCAGGGGATGTCCATTCTTAGAAACAAGGTTACTTTCTTGTTTTCCTTTCTAATGTTCAGTTCAGTTGCTCAGTCATGTTTGGCTTTTTGCGACCCCATGAATCGCAGCACGCCAGGCCTCCCTGTCCATCACCAACTCCAGGAGTTCACTCAGACTCACGTCCATCGAGTCTGTGATGCCATCCAGCCATCTCATCCTCTGTTGTCCCCTTCTCCCCCTGCCTCCAATCCCTCCCAGCATCAGAGTCTTTTCCAATGACCCAACTCTTCGCATGAACTGGCCAAAGTACTGGAGCTTCAGCTTTAGCATCATTCCTTCCAAAGAACACCCAGGGCTGATCTCCTTTAGGATGGACTGGTTGGATCTCCTTGCAGTCCAAGGGACTCTCAGGAGTCTTCTCCAACACCACAGTTCAAAAGCATCAATTCTTTATTGCTCAGCTTTCTTCACAGTCCAACTCTCACATCCATATATGACCACTGGAAAAACCATAGCCTTGACTAGACAGACATTTGTTGGCAAAGTAATGTCTCTGCTTCTCAATATGCTACCTAGGTTGGTCATAACTTTTCTTCCAAGGAGTAAGCGTCTTTTAATTTCATGGCTGCAGTTACCATCTGCAGTGATTTTGGAGCCCCCCAAAAAAATAAAGTCTGACACTGTTTCCACTGTTTCCCCATCTATTTGCCATAAAGTGATGGGACCAGATGCTATGATCTTCATTTTCTGAATGTTGAGCTTTAAGCCAACTTTTTCACTCTCCTCTTTCACTTTCATCAAAAGGCTTTTTAGTTTCTCTTCACTTTCTGCCCCTTATCTCCCTCCTACCTGACAAACCAAGCTTCTTAATCTCAACATGTGTCATTCCTTCAACCATTGATCTGTTGGCTTCTGATTCCATCACATGGAGCATCCAGGGGATGATGGACTTAGTCCCACAAGCCCCTCAACCCTTTCTGTGGACACTGACAATTTTTCAACCGTATGTTGGTACTCTGCAAACACATCATCAAGACAAATCAACTACCTTCTCTTCTACCCGTATGCCACCTCTAAACACGTCTTGGATTAACAACAACAACAACAAGAAGAACCTGGAACTATCATTACCCATCACTCCTCAGAAACTATTCTCAATACTACTCTGAATCACCACTGATTTTTAAAAATTTATTTATTTACTTATTTGGCTGTGTCAGGTCTTAGCTGTGGCATGCTGGATCTTTAGTTGTGGAATGTGGGATCTAGTTCCCTGACCAGGGATGGAACCTGGGCCTGCTGCCCTGGGAGCACACAGTCTTAGCCGCTGGACCACCAGGGAAGTCTCCCACCAGTGATTCCTTAGCTAAGTGCAAAAGGCGTGTTTCAGGACTTACCTCAGCAGAAGTCCCAACAGCATGTGACTCGGTCCTATTTACATCTCTCCTCTCCCATGGCTTCCTGCAGCCTCAGTCTCTTCTTGACTTCTCGGCCCGTCTTTCTCTGGCCTCTCTCCTACTCTGCTCATCTTCTTTCCATTTGTTTCAAATATCCTCTTCCTCAAGCCTCTTCCCTTTCACCTCTGTCAAATATTCTTAATCAGAGGGCCCTGAAACTGTATAGAAGTTTGTGTGATTTTTAACATGTGCATTTTTCTGGAGAGACAGCCCAGAGCTTTCATCACATTCTCAAAGAGATCAAGAGACTAAACATCAAGTCCTCTGCAACTTGGTAACCCTGGGCAACCAGAACCACTCACATTTCCTCATGTTTCCACCTACACACTGATGATTTCCAAGTCATTTTGACAGATCTGACAACTCTCAACTAAGAGCACTTCAGTGATTTTCACCTCTTGTCCTCTACGAAAAGCGAAAGTCATACCCCGACTGCTTCTCCAGCCTCCTGTTTTCAAATTCCCGGATTTGTAGTTTGGGTTTCAGAAATAGTGAACTGTTTTCAGCTATTGGGTAAAGTCTGATGGAACTCCTTCAGTATCATTCTGCACCAGGGATGTTTCTCCCTACTCTGGGGACCCCTCACCCTTGGTGTGGGAGTTATATTCAATTGCTATTAAAGCAGCTACCTATATATCTTAGTAGGTAACATGTTGTTTACCACGTCACATAAGCAAAATGGGCTTCTCTTGTGGCTCAGTGGAAAAAGAATCCACCTGCCAATGCAGGAGACTTGGGTTTGATCCCTGGTCCAGGAAGATACCACAAGCCACAGAACAGCTAAGCCCGTGCACCGTAACTACTGGAGCCGCAATTACTGAGCCCACATGCTGTAACTACTGGACACTACAGCCCAAGCTCCTCAACAACAGAAGCCGCTTCAACGAGAAGCCTGCGCACCGCAGCTGGAGAGGAGCGAATGCTCAGGGGAGCGCCCGCTCACCGCAGCTGGAGGGGAGCGAATGCTCACCACAGCTAGAGAGAGGCCCATGTGCCAGTGAAGCCCGGAGCAGCCAAAAATGAATGATTAGAAATAGGAATTTGTGAAGGAGGAGCTATTTTAACGGGAAAGTGATTTCACATGCCTGATTGGATTGTCTTATTCGAATATTCCAAATATTCAAATGGAGAACAACTTGGCTCAGGCCTTATCTTCTCCAGAAGGCCTCCTCAGAGGCCCTCTTTCCAGGTTGGATAAGCTGCTCTTTCTATGTGTGGGGCCCTACCACACTCTAGAGTGTGCACCTTCACACTGAATTGTAATTTCGCTTCTGCATCTGTCACCTCCAATTGAGAATGGAGATGTGTCTTCATCTTTGTACCTCCAGCACTTAACACAGAGCAGATTCTCAGTAAATGTGAAATGAGCTGAACTTAAATGAAAAATAATGTTCCTTCCCTGCCAAGACTTCTTCAGTGGGGTTTCTTGTCTGTCCCCTGGGTGTGTCCTTTTCCGACCCACCATCCACATTGTTCCCCAGAAATGCCATTCTACAACAACAAGCCTCATGCCACCTAAGCCAGAAATCATAAAGAAAAGCCGTGCGGATCTGGGGACTTCCCCGGTGGACCAGCTCCCACCAGAGGGGGTGCAATTCTGATCCCTGGTTGGGAACTAAGATCTCACATGCTGCATGGCCCAAAAAACAAACAAAATACAGCCTTGACTGTAAATTTTCCATACTGAAGATATATTTTTGCCAAGGTAAAGTCTTATGGAGCCAAGTTTTAAATATTACAAAAATAGCCCTTAAAATATTCAAAGAAAGTAAGTGTAAAACATTTTAAAAATGTTGAGTGAGTAGAGAAGGCCCTTCTAAACAAGACCCCAAATCATAAGCCATGAAGGTTGACAAAATTTGTCTCCATAAAAATGTCCAGCTTCTGCGTGGCAAAAAATAAAGCCGCAAACAAAGTCAAAAGCCCTTCATTTTGGTGTGATCCCCTTAAATTCACATTTAAAAATCATTTAAGAGAACTTTTAGGTGAAGACTCTGTAAAGTTTCTCAATTTTGGGGACTCAGAAAAAGATATATTTATGTTAAACCCAGGTTCTTTCATTCATATTTCCTTCACAACTGCTAGTAATCAATATTATCCTATCAGTACCCATATCAAAATTAACACTGTTGACGGATAATATAAAAATAAGGTTGCTATTTTCTTTCACGTTTACTTTTAAAATCCTATCCTTAATTAAGTGCTGAATACTCTCTTGAAACAGAACATTTGCATTCTTGAATGCATGCATGCTAAGTCACTTCAGTCATGTCTGACTCTTTGTGACCCTATGCTCCTCTGTCCATGGGGAGTCTCCAGGCAAGAGCACTGGGGTGGGTTGCCATGCCTTCCTCTAGTGGATCTTCCTGACCCAGGGATTGAATCTGAGTCTCTTATGTCTTTCTTCTGCACTGGAGACAGGTTCTTTATCCCTAGTGCCACCTGGGAAGCCCTTGCATTCTTATGGAGAGTGAAAAGTCTTCATCATGTTCTTTATTTCTTCAAAAGGAAAATTCATCCTAATTTAAATAAGAAAAGTATGACTTTATATTCTTAATTAATTAATGTGTGTGTCCATTTGAGCTGCTGTAAGCAAATACCAGAGGCTGAGTAGCTTATAAACAACAGAAACTTATTTCTCACAGTTTGGGAGGCTAGAAGTCAAGACCAAAGGGCTGGCAGATTTGGAATCTGGAGACAGCCCATTTTCTGGTTCATAGGTGAAAAGGGACGGACAAGGGAACTCTTGGGGGTTTCTTTCATAAGGGTACTAATCCAATTCAGGAGGGCTGTACCCTCAGGACATAGCTATCTCCCAGAGGCCCCCTCCTCCTTTTTTAAAAACAATTATAAAATTATTTTATTTTAAATTTATTTATTTTAATTGGAAGCTAATTACTTTACAATATTGTGGTGGTTTTTGCCATACATTGACATGAATCAGCCATGGGTGTACATGTGTTCCCCATCCTGAACCCCCTCCCTCCTCATCCTATCCCTCAGGGTCATCCCAGTGCACCAGCCCTGAGCACCCTGTCTCATGCATTGAACCTGCACTGGTGATCTGTTTCACATATGATAATATACACGTTTCAATGCTATTCTCTCAAATCATCCCACCCTCGCCTTCTCCCACAGAGTCCAAAAGTCTGTTCTTTACATCTGTGTCTCTTTTGCTATCTCGCATATAGGATCATCATTACCATCTTTCTAAATTCCATATATATGTTAATATATTGTATTGGTGTTTTTCTTTCTGACTTACTTCACTCTATATAATAGTCTCCAGTTTCATTCACCTCATTAGAACTGATTCAAAAGCACTCTTTTTAATGGCTGAGTAATATTCCACTGTGTATATGTATCATGGCTTTCTTATCCATTCGTCTGCTGATGAACACCTAGGTTGCTTCCATGTCCTGGCTATTGTAAACAGTGCTGTGATGAACACTGGGGTACACGTGTCTCTTTCAATTCTGGTCTCTAGGTGTGTATGCCCAGCAGTGGGATTGCTGGATCATATGGCAGTTCTATTTCCAGTTTTTAAAGGAATCTCCACAGTGGCTGTACTAGTTTGCATTCCCACCAACAGTATAAGAGGGTTCCCTTTTCTCTGCACCCTCTCCAGCATTTATTGTTTGTAGACTTTTTGATAGCAGTCTTTCTGACCAGTGTGAGATGGTACCTCATAGTGGTTTTGATTTGCATTTCTCTGATAATGAGTGATGTTGAGCTTTTCTTCATGTGTTTGTTAGCCATCTGTATGTCTTCTTTGGAGAAATGTCTGTTTAGTTCTTTGGCCCATTTTTTTGATTGGGTTGTTTACTTTTCTGGAATTGAGGTGCAAGAGCTGCTTGTATATTTTTGAGATTAATTCTTTGTCAGTTGCTTCATTTGCTATTATTTTCTCCCATTCTGAGGGTTGTCTTATCACCTTGCTTATAGTTTCCTTTGTTGTGCAAAAGTTTTAAAGTTTAATTAGGTCCCATTTGTTTATTTTTGCTTTTATTTCCATTACCCTGGGAGGTGGGCCATAGAGGATCCTGCTGTGATTTATGTCAGAGAGTGTTTTGCCTGTTTTCCTCTAGGAGTTTTATAGTTTCTGGTCTTCCATTTAGATCTTTAATCCATTTTGAGTTTATTTTTGTGTATGGTGTTAGAAAGTGTTCTAGTTTCATTTTTTTACAAGTGGTTGACCAGTTTTCCCAGCACCACTTGTTAAAAGAGACTGTCTTTTCTCCATTGTATATTCTTGTCTTCTTTGTCAAAGATAAGGTGTCCATAGGTGTGTGGATTTATCTCTGGGCTTCCTATTTTGTTCCATTGATCTATATTTCTGTCTTTGTGCCAGTACCATACTGTCTTAATGACTGTGGCTTTGTAGTAGAGCCTGAAGTCAGGCAGGTTGATTCCTCCCGTACCATTCTTCTTTCTCAATATTGCCCTTGCTATTCGCGGTTTTTTGTATTTCCATACAAATCTTGAGATAATTTGTTCTAGTTCTGTGAAAAATACTGTTGGTAGCTTGATGGGGATTGCATTGAATCTGTAAATTGCTTTGGGTAGTATGCTCATTTTCACTATATTGACTCTTCCGATCCATGAACATGGAATATTTCTCCATCTATTAGTGTCCTCTTTGATTTCTTTCATCAGTGTTTTATAGTTTTCGATATATAGGTCCTTAGTTTCTTTAGGTAGGTGTACTCCGAGGTACTTTATTCTTTTCGTTGCAATGGTGAACGGAATTGTTTCCTTAATTTCTTTTTCTATTTTCTCATTATTAGTGTATAGGAATGCAAGGGATTTCTGAGTGTTTATTTTATATCCTGCCACTTTACTATATTCATTGATTAGCTCTAGTAGTTTTCTGGTCGAGTCTTTAGGATTTTCTATGTAGAGGATCATGTCATCTGCAAACAGTGAAAGTTTTACTTCTTCTTTTCCAATTTGGATTCCTTTTATTTCTTTTTCTGCTCTGATTGCTGTGGCCAAAACTTCCAGAACTATATTGAATAGTAGTGGTGAAAGTGGGCACCCTTGTCTTGTTCCTGACTTTAGGGGAAATGCTTTCAATTTTTCACCATTGAGGATAATGTTTGCTGTGGGTTTGTCATATATAGCTTTTATTATGTTGAGGTACGTTCCTTCTATTCCTGCTTTCTGGAGAGTTTTTATCATAAATGGATGTTGGATTTTGTCAAAGGCCTTCTCTGCATCTATTGAGATAATCATATGGTTTTTATCTTTCAGCTTGTTAATGTGTTGTATCATATTGATTGATTTGTAAATGTTGAAGAATCCTTGCATCCCTGGGATAAAGCCCACCTGGTCATGATATATGATCTTTTTAATGTTGTTGGATTCTGTATGCCACAATTTTGTTAAGGATTTTTGCATCTATGTTCATCTGATATTGGCCTGTAGTTTTCTTTTTTTTGTGGCATCTTTGTCACGTTTTGGTATTAGGGTGATGGTGGCCTCATAGAATGAGTTTGGCAGTTTACCTTCCTCTGCAATTTTCCGGAAGAGGTTGAGTAGGATAGGTGTTAGCTTTTCTCTAAATTTTTGGTAGAATTCAGCTGTGAAGCCATCTGGTCCTGGGCTTTTGTTTGTTGGAAGACTTCTGATTACAGTTTCAATTTCTGTGCTTGTGATGAGTCTGTTAAGATTTTCTATTTCTTCCTCGTTCAGTTTTGGAAAGATACTTTTCTAAGAATTTGTCCATTTCTTCCAAGTTGTCCATTTTGTTGGCATATAGTTTCTGATAGTAGTCTCTTATGATCTTTTGTATTTCTGTCTTGTTTGTTGTGATTTCTCCATTTTCTTTTCTAATTTTGTTGATTTGATTCTTCTCCCTTTTTTTCTTGATGAGTCTGGCTAATGGTTTGTCTATTTCATTTATCTTTTCAAAGAACCAGCTTTTAGCTTTGTTGATTTTTGCTATGGTCTCCTTTGTTCCTCTTTCATTTATTTCTGCTCTAATTTTTATGATTTCTTTCCTTCTACTAACCCTTGGGTTCTTCATTTCTTATTTTTCAAGTTGCTTTAGGTGTAGAGTTAGGTTACTTATTTGAATTTTCTTTTGTTTCTTGAGGTAAGCTTGTATTGCAATGAACCTTCCCCTTAGCATTGCTTTTACTGAATCCCATAGGTTTTGGGTTGTTGTATTTTCATTTTCAGTCGTTTCTAGGCAAATTTTGATTTCTTTTTTGATTTCTTCTGTGATTTGTTGGTTATTCATAAGCGTGTTGTTTAACCTCCATATGTTTATATTTTTAATAGTTTTTTTTTCCTGTTCAGTTCAGTTCAGTTCAGCTGCTGAGTCGTGTCCAACTCTTTGCAACCCCATGAATCGCAGTTGACATCTAATCTTACCGCACTGTGATCAGAAAAGATGCTTGGAATAATTTCAATTTTTTTGAATTTACCAAGGCTAGATTTATGGCCTAGGATGTGGTCTATCCTGGAGAAGGTTCTGTGTGCATTTGAGAAAAAGGTGAATTTCATTGTTGTGGGGTGAAATACTCTATAGAAATCAATTAGGTCTAACTGGTGCATTGTATCACTTAAAGTTAGTGTTTCCTTGCTAAATTTCTGTTTGGTTGGTCTACCCATAGGTGTGAGTGGGATATTAAAGTCACCCACTATTATTGTATTACTGTTAATTTCCCCTTTCATACTTGTTAGCATTTGTCTCATATATTGTGGTGCTCCTATGTTGGGTGCAGATATATTTATAATTGCTATAGCTTCTTCTTGGATTGATCCTTTGATCATTATGTAGTGTCCTTCTTTGTCTCTTTTCATGGCCTTTATTTCAAAGTCCATTTTATCTGATATGAGTATTGCTACTCCTGCTTTCTTTTGGTCTCTATTTGCATGGAATATCTTTTTCCAGCCTTTCACTTTCAGTCTGTATGTTTCCCTTGTTTTGAGGTGGGTCTCTTGTAGACAGCATATATAGGGGTCTTGTTTTTATATCCATTCAGCCAGTCTTTGTCTTTTGGTTGGGGAATTCAACCCATTTACATTTAAGGTAATTATTGATAAATATGAGTCCATTGCCATTTACTTTGTTGTTTTAGGTTCAAGTTTATAAACATTTTCTATGTTTTCTGTCTAGAGAAGATCCTTTAACATTTGTTGAAGAGCTGTTTTGGTGGTGCTGAATTCTCTCATCTTTAGCTTGTCTGTAAATCTTTTAATTTCTCCTTCATATTTGAATGAGATCCTTGTTGGGTATGGTAATCTGGTCTGTAGGTTATTTTCTTTCATCACTTTAAGTATGTCCTGCCATTCCCTTCTGGCCTGAAGAGTTTCTATTGAAACTCTTTCTATTGAAAGATCAGCTGTTATCCTTATGGGAATCCCCTTGTGTATTATTTGTTGTTTTTCCCTTGCTGCTTTTAATATTTGTTCTTTGTGTTTGATCTTCATTAATTTGATTAATATGTATCTTGGGGTGTTTCACCTTGGGTTTATCCTGTTTGGGACTCTCTGGGTTTGTTGGACTTGGGTGGCTATTTCCTTTCCCATTTTAGGGAAGTTTTCAACTATTATCTCCTCAAGTATTTTCACATGGCCTTTCATTTTGTCTTCTTCTGGAACTCCTATGATTCGAATGTTGGGGCATTTGACATTGTTCTAGAGGTTGTCCTCATTTCTTTTAATTCTCCCTCCCCCACTTCATTTATTTCCACCATTCTATCCTCCACCTCACTTATTCTATCTTCTCCCTCAGTTATAACTGCCTTAGTTATTCAACTGTTGGTTCCCTTTGATCTCAGTTATTGCATTATTCATTACGGATTGGCTCTTTTTTATTTCTTCTAGGTCTTGTTAAACTTTTCTTGCATCTTCTCAGTCCTTGTCTCTAGACTATTTATCTGGAACTCCATTTTGTTTTCAAGATTTTGGATCTTTTTTACTGTCATTATTCTGAATTCTTTTTCAGGTAGACTCCCTATCTCCTCCTCTTTTGTTTGGTTTGGTGGGCATTTATCATGTTCCTTTGCCTGCTGAATATTTCTCCGCCTTTTCATCTTGTTTAGATTGCTGTGTTTGGGGTTGCTCTTCTGTATGCTGGTAGTTTGTTGTAATCTCTTTATTGTGTAGGTTCCTTGCTGTGGGTGCGGCTGGATGGGTGGCTTGTCAAGGTTTCCTGGTTAGGGAAGCTTGTGTCAGTGTTCTGGTGGGTGGAGCTGGATCTTCTCTCTCTGGAGTGCAATTAAGTGTCCAGTAGTGAGTTTTAAGGTGTCTGTGGGTTTGGTGTGACTTTTGGGCACCCATATTTTAATGCTCAGGGTTATGTTCCTGCATTGTTGGAGAATTAGCTTGTTATGTCTTTCTCTGAAACTTGTTGGCTCTTGAGTGGAGCTTGGTTTCAGTGTAGGTAATGGAGGCTTTTGGATTAGCTCTTGTCAATTGATGTTCCTTGGAGTCAGGAGTTTTCTGGAGTTCTCAAGTTTTGGATTTAAGCCTCCTGCCTCTGGCTTTCAGTCTTATTCTTACAGTAGCCTCAAGACTTCTCTATTCATACAGCACCGATGATAAAACATCTAGGTTAATGGTGAAAAGATTCTCCACAGTGAGGGACACCCAGAGAGGTTCACAAAGTTATATGGAGAAGAGAAGAGGGAGGAGGGAGATAGAGGTGGCCAGGAGGAGAAGAGGGGGGATCAACAGGGGCGAGAGCAGTCTAGGCAGTAATCATTTCCCTATGTGCTCTCCATGGTCTGGAACACTCAGAGAGGTTCACGGAGTTACACAGAGAAGATAAGAGGGAGGAAGGAGACAGAGGTGACCAGGAGGAGAAGAGGGAGAGTCAAAAGGAGAGAGACAGATCTTGCTGGTAATCAGTTCTCTAAATGTTCTCCACAGCCAGAACACCCCAAAAGATTCACAGAGTTGGGTAGAGAAGAGAAGAGGGAGGGAGGAGATAGAGGTGGCCTGGGGAGAAAAAGGAGAGTCGAAAAGGGGGACAGAGCAATCAAGTCAATAATCACACTCCTAAGTAAAAATGGGTACTGAAGATTGGATTCTTAAAGGTACAAAATTGATAACAAAAACCAAAAAGCAAAGATTAAAAATCTAGAGTAGATGTTAGACTCTCAAAAATACAATATTAAAAAAAACAAAGTCACAAAAATTATAAAATATAATATATATGAAATTTGCTTTAAAAATAAGGTCTTTTTTTTCAAGGTAATAATAGTAGGTTATAAAAATAAAAATTAGAGCAGTAATAAAGAACTTAAAATTTTTTTTAAATTAAAAAGTGGTAATTGTAAAATGCCAGGAGCCAGCACAAGGAGTCCTGCCCGTGGCAAAGGTCATGAGGTTAAGGATCCTGACAGGCAAAGGCGAGTCGGGCCTTAAGGGAGCCTCGCTGGATCTGCTCTTGTATCTGCCCCCAAACCAGAGTCTGTCTGCCTTACTATATTATGCCTTTCACCTACTCTTCTGACATTAACAAGGGACTGTCCCCTCACCACCTTTTTCTGGAAAAAATTAATTTAAAGCTTTTAGATAATAAGTCTCCTGGGCATAATAAGAGTGTTTCAATCCAAAAACCCCTCTCATGGCTTTCTAGCCTGCCTGCCGGACTCTTACAGCTGCGCATGTGATTGTTTGTGGCCTCCCGACCACGAGAGGCACAGGAAGCTTAAAACATCCTAGGAATGTATGGACTTCTGAGGAGTCAAAATCATTAGAGTAGGAGATGGTGATGAACAGGGAGGCCTGGTGTGCTGCAGTTCATGGGGCAGGAAAGAGTCAGACACGCCTGAACAACTGAACTGAACTGAACTGAACTGAAGGGTTTCATTTGTTGAGCCAATACTTGCTGCCAAGTTTTCATATTTTTATTTGTAGATATAGTTGGTAAAACCAGGTAGTAGCCCTGGTATTAGCAACATTAGATCTTTGAGTTGAGTACTTTCTTTGTTATAACCCACTACACATTTGTTCTACAGGAATGTAACTTTATTTAGTATTTTGAGGGTGATGAAGATTAAGGAAAAACACTTCAGGGGAAAATGAGTTCTCTGGTTTATAGACGTTTATCTAGGAAGAGAGCCATAAAAATGTTAACAGGCCTCTTGGCCAGAAGATAATGTAAACCACCTGAGACCTTTTGTATACAGGAAGGTATGCAAAAAGAAACCCTGGTCTCAATAAGGGTCAGGACTGCTGCCCCTGCATAACTCTGCATGTTCCATTATTTCTTTATGTACAACTTGGGGTATATAAGGTGCTTTTGAAAATAAAGGTCTGGGTCTGGCACTGATGCTTGGCTCCCCTGTGTTGTCTTTTCTCGTTTTTCTGGCTGAATTCCCATCTGGATCGTGGATGCTCACCAAGTCTACTTATTTGCCCTGGCTTCTAAGACCCATGTGAGAGGGAGCCCAAGGTGGGGCACCCTCCGCTATTTAAGCGGGTGCTGGTGGCTTACGTAGATGGTGCAAGTTCCTTGTCTTGGAACTTTATTGGTTTTCCATGGAAACCAAATTATTTAGCATCCTTTCTCCACTAAAATTTCCTACTATACTATTCTTTCTTAATCTCTCTTTATATCTCTGGGTAAATAAGTCTTTCCTTGCTGACTCTGTCCCTGCTTCAAATTCCCTGGATCCACTGGGGCTGGACCCCAGCAGTAAAATATATCTAGGCATTTTTCTGGAGCTGTTGAGGGCAGTGTGGGGGTCAGTTCAGTTTCAGATCCAGCTTATATCTCTTCTCCAGGTCTATAGGCCCCTTCCAATGTAGTCAGTGACGCTATTTAAGCGGGTGCTGGTGGCTTACGTAGATGGTGCAAGTTCCTTGTCTTGGAACTTTATTGGTTTTCCATGGAAACCAAATTATTTAGCATCCTTTCTCCACTAAAATTTCCTACTATACTATTCTTTCTTAATCTCTCTTTATATCTCTGGGTAAATAAGTCTTTCCTTGCTGACTCTGTCCCTGCTTCAAATTCCCTGGATCCACTGGGGCTGGACCCCAGCAGTAAAATATATCTAGGCATTTTTCTGGAGCTGTTGAGGGCAGTGTGGGGGTCAGTTCAGTTTCAGATCCAGCTTATATCTCTTCTCCAGGTCTATAGGCCCCTTCCAATGTAGTCAGTGCTAATTCCAGAGTTTTACTCTGTTGCACCTGTCACTTCCAGAGCAGTTCTCTCTTCTTTGTTTATTTTGGCTTTCTCATTTGCAAGTCTCTTCAGTGTCTAATTTCCACCCTGACATAAGGGGGCGAAGGTGGTCACTTATTTAGGCTCACTTGTTCAGTTGTCCTGTAGGGAGGGAGGAACACTGCAGACAAACATCACTGGCATGTGTGGGGAAAGCCACAGTGTCTGGGCCACACTAGGGTTGCCCCCGCTCACGGCGTGTGTGCTTTCCTGGTCTACACTGATCAGGCTCCAGGTTGTGCAGGGGAAGTCCAAAGCAGGCCCTGGGTTGCGTGCACTTCCCAGGTCTAAGCTGCTCAGGTTCGGGTTCTCGGGTACTCCAAAAGGCACAGACTCTGTTGGGCCTGCGTTTTGTGCCCTTCCCAGGTCTGAGCAGCTCAGGTGATCGTGCTTGGCGAGTGCACTCTCCCAGCTGGGTGGTGAGCCTTATCACCTCCCTGGTCCTAGCCCCTCAGCTTCCTGGGTGTGCAGCGGAAGGGCTGCCTCAGGTGTGCCATGTGTCTCCTCTGGGGAGCTGATCTCTGACTGTGGCCCTTCTGGAAGATGTCGACCGTCCAGGACCCCAGGAAGACTTCGTTAGTAACTGGGAGCCTGCTCACAGTTTGGTGGAGGATGCCGTCTCTGGGGCCGAGATTGCCCCTCGCCTTCCAGCTCTGGCTGTTGCCCACCTGCCTCTCTGCCTCTGGTGGTGGCGGGTAGGGCCCAATCCGCAGCTGGCTAGCTCTCCTCTGGTGACTGTTCAGTCCTTTGTTCTGTGAGCAGGCCAGGCTGTACCTTAGAGCTTTTCGTGAGAAAGTTCTCTCTCTCTCTCTCTCTTTTTTCCCTGTGGCTATCCCACAGTTTGGGTTGCTATCTCACATTAGCTCCTTCAGATTGTCCTCAGGGCATTCAGGCCTGGTCCCCATCCTATGCATGCATGCGTCTCTCTGTTCAGCCCCCACTCACTGCTGGTGGACTCAAGTGTCCGGGACACCAGAGTCATGGCTAGGCATGTAATCTGTCTCTCCACAGGCCCGGTGATGAGAGGGTTTCCTGGTGTTTGGAAACTTCTTCTCCTTCATGACTCCCTCCCCGGGAAGGATTTCCATCCCTAATTCTTTTGTTTCTCTTTATCGTTTATATTTTGCCTGACCTCCTTTCGAAGAGAATGGGCTGCCTTTCTGGATGCCTGGTGTCCTCTGCCAGCAGTCAGAAGTTGTTTTGTGGAATTTGCTCAGCGTTCAAATGATCTTTCGATGAGTTTGTGGGGGAGAAAGTGGTCTCCCTGTCCCATTCCTCTGCCATCTTAGGACCGCCTCCACCTTCTAATAATATCACCTTGGAGGATAGGATTTCAACACGAATTTGGGAGAACACAGATATTTATTTCAAAGCCATGACCTTTGAGGAATATAGGCTAATGGTATAAAACTACTATTTTTAAACTGATATTTTATGTTAAATTATAATATTTGGTTATGAAAATCTCAAAAATGATACTGTTCCCTAAAACTATGCTTGTACTTGCATTGTAGGATAGGTGAATATGTAGACAGAGAAAAGTTGAAACTTTTCCAAATCTATGTTCAATCTATAGTCAGGTAATTCAACTTTCTGTGATTAATCTGTAATTGTCACATTTACAAAGAAAACTCCTAGTTAAGAGAAACTCAGAGACTGCATCAATAAATAAATGTTGAGCAACTAACACTTTATTTCAAATTTTTTTTACTTCAGTGTTCATCTATTTAAATCATCTGTGACATTTAGAAAATTTTTTCACCTTAGGAAAATACAGTTATTAATAGGGCTTCATTGAATTATACCTAAACTCTGTAAAATATTTGCTATACATGGGTGAATGAATTACAACTGAATAAATTAGATTGCATAAACAGAAAAAAATGAAGACTTCCACTCTGAAATTAAATTTGTCTTGTTTTTCAGACTGCTTGAAAGCAAGTTGGAGGAGCCTGTTAATGATAGGCACAAAGTGAAGTCACTCCGTCGTGTCTGACTCCTTGTGGCCCCGTGGACTGTAGTCTACCAGGCTTCTCCCTCCATGGGATTTTCCAGGCAAGAGTACTGGAGTGGGTTGCCATTTCCTTCTCTAGGGGATCTTTCCAACCCAGGGATCGAACCCAGGTCTCCTGCATTCCAGGCAGACGCTTTACCCTCTGAGCCGCCAGGGAAGCCCCATGGCAGGCACAGTGCTGGCCTATTGCACTTCCCAGCCTCTTTTTTTTTTTTTTTCATGTTAAATAGCTTGGAGTTTTAAGTCCAACTTTTCTGCCAACTTTCATATAGACGAATTAACATAAAACCGAATGGCTGACACAACACCATGACCATTAAATGGCTCACAGACCAGAACTTAACTCTATGAAAAGTTGCTTCTTTGTACAGTTTGATCGTGAACTTCAGGTGTTCTAAGTAGAACATGGATAGGACTGTATTTACTTAACCCTGATTTGATGGTGATGATGGTTCCAGGACGTCTTTTGGTTTCATGTCCAACTCTTCTGTGCCTAGAATATACCACCTCCTGTGCTTCATCCACTTTCCCAGTACTGGGCTTTCCTGGCAGCTCGGGTGGCAATGAATCCACCTGCAATGCAGGAGCCCAGGGGTCAATCCCCATAGTATCCAGGATTAATTCAGAGAAAGTCACCTTTCAGAAATGGTGCTGAATGTATAGTCACCAACCTTCGTGTCTACACTGCATACTCCACCTGATTTTCTCTGTTCAAAAACTGAGGTTTTCCTTCCTGGAGAGGCAAGATGAAAGTCAATATCCTTTCCTGCTTTACCTGAAATGTGGTAATTGCTATCCATTGAGGTCAATGTCACTCTAAATTAGGGCTGAGGCTGGCTCTTGTCATCCATCCTATTGAGCTGGAAGAGGTGCACTCAAGTTGGCTGAGAATCTTCAGATAGTGGTATCAGTCATCCTCAGAGCTGAAAGGATGGTCTGAGACAGGAAAGACCCAAGATGGGTTGGGGTCACTTTCTGAACCCTTGTGAGACTCTGCCTTCTCACATTCCATTTTGAAAAATTTTAATCTTACAAAAAGTGTAAAGAATGATAAATTTGGCTTCTGTGTATCCTTCCTTAGTAACTGATGACATGTTATTTATCAGTATTCTTTAAATAAACTTCTCTGCTGTATCAGGCGGTATTTGTCTCCAGTGATCAGGGACTTTGGCTAAGAGACTACAAACGGAAAATTCACAGAAGAAAAACAAATAATATGTAAACATGTGAAACATGTGAGACATTTCCTCTTGAGAATATAAATTCTTTGGACCAGCCCAGTGCCCAGCCCCTGGCAAGGCGACAGTAGAGGCGGGTAGCACCTGACTGGCTGCTGTGAACACCGAGGCCTGGTGGGCAGGCTGGGCCGAGCCAAGCAGAGAGAAGCCAAAGCTTCGGGCACCGTCGTCCTGGAGACCAGACGGCTGCCGCTCTTGCCCTCAGTCCCTGTTCAGCATGCCAGCCACTGGGAGCGCAGGAGTGGTTTGGCCCGCTGGGTGCGCGCTGGAGGAGTTAAATGGTCCAGAAATGGCAGGGCCCAAGAGTCCTGACCAAGCCAGGCTACAGCAAAGCTCCTCCACGCTCATCTGCTGAGCTGATGAGAGCTCTCCCTCACACAGGAGAGTATCCCAAGTGTGCTGTGTGGCCAGATTTGGTTAACCAACAGGAAAAGACAACATGGAAAAAGCAAATATTTATACTGACCTAGATACCTGGCAACAAAGGTGCAAAACTGATTCTGGAGCCGTATTTCTTTTTTTTTCCTTGCTGCTATTATAAATTACAACAAACTTGATAGCTTAAGCCACACAACTTATCATCCTACAGTTCTGTGAGTCAGAAGTTCAACACAAATCTCCTGGGCTTGAAATTAAGCAGGGTTGCTTTTCTTGATGCAGAGTATGGGACACTCCATGAGCTTACCTTTCCCAGCTTCTAGAAGTTGCCTGCAATCTTTGACACATCGCCCCTTCACCTGCAAAGCCAGCATGCTGCAGCTCTCTGATTATGCTTCTGTAGTCACATCTCCCTCTGACCACAGTCAGGGAAAATTTTCTGCTTTTAATGACCTCTGTGTTTATACTAAAGACAGTGAAAGTAAAAGTGAAGTCGCTCAGCCATGTCCGACTCTTTGCGACCACACGGACAGTAGCCTGCTGGGCTGCTCCATCCATGGGGTTCTTCAGGCAAGAACACTGAAGTGGGTTGCCATTTCCTTCTCCAGGGGACTTCCCAACACAGGGTTTGAACTCGAGTCTCCTGCACTGCAGGCAGACTCTTTACCTTTACACTAGGCTGACCTGTCATCTCTGATAAACTCCCCTCCTGTTTACTGGCCCCCCCTTTGCACCTGGACTGCTCCTACTCTTGTGTTTGATGTGTGCACATCCCTCGCATTTTTCTCCTGTTTATTTAGTTTTAAATTTCTGATTCTTCACTGAACAATTCTTTCTTCACAGTCCTGTTTAAGGAGACATGTTTAGAAAAGTACAAGAAACCAGAAAGTAGAGAGGAAAGAATCTGATGCAGGTTCAACATAGGAGGGGGCGGGGTGGCCAGAAAGGACCACACCATCTGATTGGTCAGAGGCAGGTGCCAGTCAAGCAAGCTGGGAAGTGGGAAGGTGGGGCTTAGAGGAATTTGCTGAAAGGGAAAAAGGACATTTGCAGGAGATTCTTAATTTTTGAGAGTGCTGCATGGAATCCCAGGCAAGATAGAAAATCCAAGTTGGGATTCTGCAGTTTGGGGTAGGTTCTGAGATGTAGACCCAACAGTCTATGAGGGGAAGAGACCCAAGAAAGGAGGCTGTGCTTAGTCACTGGTGCAGTATCCCCAGGGATGGTGCCTAAGCCTTGGATCCTGGGGTTGTCCTGTGCCCTCACGCTGTTAGGGGATCTTGGCTTTAGCATTTAGCCAACACTGCTCTTGATCCAAGCTGAAGACTGAGGCTAACTCTAACTCCATTTATGCTTTTAGTGGACACTGAGTTCTGAACATCTAATGAGCAGGCTCTGTAGTTATAATTTAAAAATTTCTCACTTTTCAAACTATACACAATATTCCAATATCTCCACGAAGGGATGGGCAGCAGAGCTTAACTGCTTCCTGAGGGGAGGAGAGCGACGGGCAAGAGGTGCAGGGGGGTGTGCCCACCTTCACTCAGTGGGCCTGTCTCCATTTTGGCAGCAGATCCACATTCACGTACAGGAACTGCAATTAAAAATAGAAAGCAGTCAACACTTGATACGCTGTGGTTACTACAGTTTATAGCTCTGTACTGCTTGATTTATTTAATACCCAGTTGGTATGATTTTCCAATGAGATCATATTGGCAGTTGGAAGAGTGTGGTGTTTACAAAAAAGCCTGTGGGCAGAGATTCCTCAGCAACCAGATCCTTCATCTGTCTCACCTTTAGTCTGCCCAGATAACTCTCCCTCAATTAGTGATAACAGTACTAGGCTTCCTGAGATCCTGCCAGTTTTTTGCCCTCTCTTCCACGGCTTCTGACTTAGTAGCTCTCAGCACACAAAACGACTGCCCACTGTGTCCCATGTCCTTTGGATCTGTTGCCTGTTATATAACAGCACAAACCTGAGCATTCAGTCAGAATGAACACCTTAGGTGGCTGCTAATAAATTTAATTTATTAGCAGGAGCAGCGGCTGAGAGGAGTTACCTCACGTCCAAATTCAGGAGGGGCAGCAAGAGAAGATACCCCATGTCCAAGGTCAGGAGCAGCAGTGTGAGGAGATATCCAGCATCCAAGGTAAGGAGCAGTGGGTGCGGTTTGCTGGAGCAGACCAACGTCCAAGGTAAGAGAAACCCAAGTAAGATGGTAGGCGCTGAGAGAGAGCATGAGAGGGCAGACAGACTGAAACCACAATCACAGAAAACTAACCAAACTGATCACATGGACACAGCCTTGTCTAACTCAGTGAAACTAAGTCATGCCATGTGGGGCCACCTAAGTTGGACGGGCCATGGTGGTGGAGAGGTCTGACAGAACGTGGTCCACTGGAGAAGGGAATGGAAAACCACTTCAGTGTTCTTGCCTTGAGAACCCCACGAACAGTATGAAAAGGCAAAACAATAGGTCACTTAAAGAAGAACTCCCCAGGTTGGTAGGTGCCCAGTATGCTACTGGAGATCAGTGGAGAAATAACTCCAGAAAGAATGAAGGGATGGAGCCAAAGCAAAAACAATACCAAGCTGTGGATGTGACTGGTGATAGAAGCAAGGTCCAATACTGTAAAGAGCAATATTGCATAGGAACCTGGAATGTTAGGTCCATGAATCAAGGCAAATTGGAAGTGGTCAAACAGGAGGTGGCAAGAGTAAACAGCAACATTGTAGGAATCAGCGAACTAAAATGGACTGGAATGGGTGAATTTAACTCAGATGACCATTATATCTACTAC
>SJYC01115600.1:0-11259 GCA_006408675.1 Madoqua kirkii | reverse complement strand
TAACATGATTAATCTTAAAGGTTAATACTTATTTCTCCTAATGCTAGTTATATTCATTATAAGAGCAGGGAATATGGAGATATAGCAGCAAACATCAGCCCAACAAATGAAAATCTTTTCACCAATGTTCTCCTTAATATCTATTTAGTCTTAAGATAGTGCTAAAGTTACATTTTTACATAGCAAGGAAACAGTGATTTGTAACAAAGTACAGTGATCTATAACAAAAGAGAAATCCATTAACTCAAAAAGTCTAGTTAGTTTTTGCTAACATCAAAAACTACTGTATTTCCTTTTCTATATTCCAAATACATTGATTAATATATTCCCAGGTGTCTAAGGATACTGAGGCCTATCAGCAATCATTGACTCAACAATGAGAAAAGCCCTATGCTAATTAAGACTCTCAAAATACTCCAAAACTCTCTGTGCTGTTTATGGTTGAGAGGTAGTAAGCAATCATGTGCTTAGTGGCAGGAATATGGTTAATCCTGTCACACAAGCTAGTTTGCCAGCAGAGAGGTTTGACCTGAGACACCCTTGTCCCACCCAGGGCAGGGAATTAGCAGCAATTATTGGCACAACAAATGAAAAACCCTTCACGAATATAATTCCTAACCAACCCACTATACTAATAATTTCTAACTTCCCAAAAGAATTTGCCTTTAGTAAGTCTAAAACATCTCATGCTTCTCATGGTTGGGAGGCTGTAAACAATCACATGTGACCAGATGAACCTATACAGGCAGGCTAGATGAACTTTTCGTAAGTTGAAATACTCTTGTCACACCCAGGAATATTTATTGACTTGGAGCTGCAAGTCAACTCCTTCTCCGAGAAATGGTCATGGAAGAGAAGCCCCCCGTAGAGTCAGAGGTGTAGGTGAAAGCATAAAACAGACTCTAGTTTTGGGGGTAGATGCTCGAGAACAGGGCGTTTCCTGAGGCTTGATCATGCCTTTGTGTATGCCAGGCCTCCTTCCTCATGACCTTTGCCATGGGCGGAGTTCCTCAAGCTGGCTCCTGGCATTTTATGGTACAGGGAGGGAGGTGGGAGGGGAGTTCAGGATGGGGAACATGTGTACACCTGTGGTGGATTCATATTGATGTGTGGCAGAAGCAATACAGTATTGTAAAGTAATTAGCCTCCAATTAAAATAAATAAATTTAAATCAAAACATAAAGTCAAAAATTCAACACTGAGAATGTATTAGTAGAAAGTTACTCTGGACACCTGTTTCCAAATGACATGGAAGGAGTTTTTGTTTAAAATTAAATCTGCTGATCCAGACCACAAATGAAGCAACCACAGGACTACCATTTCTTGTCTGAGGTCTGCAGGTGTGCATTTCAGCTGGGGTCCTGCAGCAGGAGGGCTCTCTCTTATTAAGCTCTGGGGTTTTTGTACAGCTTTTCTCATTACTTCAAGCACTGTGAGTTCCAAGACTGCACAAAAGTACTTTGCAGAGTCTTCCAGCTGTAAGGCTGAAATCGTGAGGCTGATGGAGTTCTGTGCTCTCTGAAAGTTTACAGAGTAGCGTCCATTTCTTGCATTCGGGCCAAAAGATTCCTGACGAATAAGGAAAGTCATCTCTCCACTGGGAAGCTGCTTATACCAAAAAAGGTAGTGCGTGTACCCACTCCAACTTACTTCATACTGACAGTTCAGAATGACAGATTGCCCTATTTGACTGGTTATGTATGGCTGGTCTTGAGTAACTTTCTGGGCCACACCAGATCCTGTGGAAAAAAATCAGAAAACCGAGCTGAAGTAGTGAACAAAATAATGTAGGCATTAGACTAATCTGAGACCCAAAGAAAACCCAAATTGAAATCATAATAGATATGCTTTCCTCCGATCCTCCTTTCCTCCACAAGTCTCTGTGAATCACCACTTGCCTGTGTGCAGGCCTTTCACCCTGAACACTCACACCCATGTTTGCAAGCATCCTTACCAGAGAAGGTGAAGGCCAGGAACACCCAGAGCAGACTGGAGAGCTGCATGAGGCATAAAATCCCCTGCACAAATGTGCTCAGTTCTGCCTCAGCTGAGAGATCAATGTCTTTGAGTACCTGGCAGCCCAAATACATAGTACCCAATACCTGTGTGACTCCCCCCAACAGGAAGTGGGAGTTGTCATGCTTGTAGACCACGTGGTCTGTGCACAAATGAGAAAAAGTTTGACTCACCACAGACCTTTATTTTGTCTACTTGTCTTTCTCGGGTCATGAATTACCTGATCACTAATGACCTATGCACTATCTGAAAGGGACCTGAAAAAAGCAGTTCTCATGAAAGGTTTGAGTTGAGCAGAACTGAAGAATAAACAAGTTGACATACATTGGTAATTAATCAGCAGAATAACTTTACCAGTCCACTTAAAACATAATTTAGTATATGCCATGAACCCTTCTTATAATCTATTTACTGGTCATCATTTAGCCATGCCAACTTTCCTCCATCCAGTGTCTAATGACTTTTTAAAGAAGCTCATAGACCTTCATCTTTTTTAATGAAAGGCAATCTTATCCAAATAGTTAATATATCTCTTGTTTACTGGATTCTAGGGCTCTAGTTAGGTTTTCCTGTAAATAAGTTACTTCAAGATCAAACAATAGCAAATCAGTCCTTCAGACTTTTGGAACCTATTCCATTATCTATGCGTTATGAAATTATAACAGGAATAAAACATTTTTTGTACAGCTTTTCCCATTACTTCAAGCACTGTGAGTTCCCACACTCACAAAAGTATATTGCGGAGTCTTCCAGCTGTAAGGCTGACGTTGAGTCTTCCTTATGAGACTTTGAGAAGGATCAGGGTATTCAGCCCTGCTGCCTCCCAAAGTAAAAACATGCTTCTTAGACCATGTGTCCTAGAGTTGTCTTCATGTCAGGTTTTCTATGTCATTGGCCCAAAGAGTTCAGTCTCACTTGTTAGTGGCTCATTATTTTCCTCTTTGTAAAATAAAGTCAATAGAAGCATGCCAGATTTTTCTGTGACACAATGCTATAATGCACTCCTGCCTAACTTGGTATCTACAGGCTGCAGACACTTGGTACCTGTCAATACCACAGAAGCTGGTGACTGAAGTGCTGTATACTGTCACAAGATCCTGTAGAATGTAACTGTCAATCTTCCATCTGGTTTCATTGTTTTAATGGAAAAATTAACATAAAATAGTCAAAGGTAAATAGACAAGTAGAAAGGAAAGTACAGACAGATTCTCTGAAACAGTGCCAGCCTTTTAATTTTAGGACAAGATAACTAGTGATGCAGGAATGAAAATGTGCATTTAGTTGAGGTATCTACTCCTCTGTCTCATTTCACCCCGGAGTGCGGACAGGCAGC
This sequence comes from Madoqua kirkii, assembly GCA_006408675.1. Lineage (NCBI taxonomy): Eukaryota > Metazoa > Chordata > Mammalia > Artiodactyla > Bovidae > Madoqua > Madoqua kirkii. The sequence continues at coordinate 7,910 of SJYC01115600.1, read as the reverse complement.
CAATGCCCTGGTTTACAATTATTTATAACTAAGTAGAAGAGACCATGGATGCCCACAGCAGCCTAGGCAGTAGCATGATAAAATGAAATATATATATAAACAGAATAATTACAGATATAAATATAAGGAAATTGATATTGATAAATTTTATCAAAACACAGAACTTACTCTGATTTACCAGTTCTTACAGGCACTTTTTTGATGCATAAGTTTATGAGATTTTATCACATGTGTAGGTTCTTGTAACTGTCACAGGAATCACAATATAGAACTGTCCCATCACTCTAAAAAATGTCCCTTTGTACACGTTCTCACCCCTGCAATCCCTGATCACTCCTGGCAACTACTGCTCTCCTTTTCATTTCTATATTTTTCCTTTTAAGGATGTCATGTAAGTAGAGTCATACCTTATGTATGGAATCATCGTGTATCATAACCATACTATCCAATGTGTTATACATCAAGTAGCCTTCTGAGATAGACTTTTTTCCACTCAGCATAACACTCTTGAGATCAGTCTAGCTTATTGCATGCCTCAGTAGTCTGCTCTCTTTAATCACTACAGACTTTTCCCAACTAAGAATGGTTTGACTTGTGCTTATTGACTTTATGGTGGTGAGAAAGCCATTCAGCTGAGAGTGTGCTTTGAATTTTGATCTTTTGCTGGGCTAGCCCCATGCAGCATGATAGTCTCAGGTGATGCTGGGAGTGAGCTGAGCTTCTAGTCAGCCCCAGAATCAGGAGCATAAACAACCTTTCTGCACCCACACAACCTTTCTGTTTTTCAGTCTCAGCTCAGCAGTCAGTAAATTACATGAGATTTTTCTATACTTTACTATAAAATAAACTTTGTGTTAGATGATTTTTCCCAGCTGTAAGTCAATTGAAACTGTTGAGCATGTTTAAGCTAAGCTAGCAGGCTAAACTAAGATGTTTGGAAGGTTAGATGTAGTAAATGCTTTTTTTCCTTAATGCAATATTTTCAACTTACAATGGTTTATTAGAACATAACTCCATCATAAGCTGAAAAAGATCTATAAATAATATATCTATTTATTCATCAGTTTACCCAGTGAAGATGTTTGAGCAGTTTCCAGTTTGGGGCCATCACAAATAGAGCTACCATGAATATTCATCTACAGATTTTTGTGTGAACATAAGGTTTTTTTTTTTATTTCTCAAGTATTAATACCACAAGTATGATTGCTGAGTTGTAAGGAAAGTGGATATTTAAGTTTATGTGAAACTGATGTACCGTCTTCTAGAATGACGGTACCATTCACCCACCAGCAATGCATGAGTGCTCCAGTTTCTCTGCACCGTTGCCAGGACTTGGTATTGTCAGCACTTTTAGTTTTAGCCTTTATGACAGTCGTGGAGTGCTATCTCATTGTGTCTCTAATTTACATTCCCTAACGGCTATTGATGTTGAACATTTGGTCAAATACTTATTTATCTGCTTTTATCCCTACTACAGATCTTCTTTGGTAAAGTGCCTGTGTTAGCCTTTTGTTCATTTTTCAACTGGATTGTTTGTTTTCTTCCTGCTGAGTTTAGGAGTCCACTGTGTTCTGAATACCACTCTTTTGATGGAAATACAGTCTGTAAACATTTCCTGCCATTCAGTGGTTTGTCTTTTTCACTCTCTTAATAATACCTTTCACAGAGCAATCGTTTTTCATTTTAATGAAATCTAAGTTTTCTTATGGATTGTGCTTTTGGTGTCATGTCAAGAATCTTTTTGCCTAACCCTACTTCATAAAGATTTTCTCTTATGGCTTCTCCTAAAATATTTATAGTTTACATTTGAATGTATGATTCATTTTGAGACTGAATTCAATGTTTTATATAAGGTGTGAGATTTAGGCCAAGTTCCAGTTATTTACATATAAATATCCAATTGTCCCAGTATCATTTCCTGATAAAACTGTCTTCTGTTCAATTGTCTTTGCACCTTTGTCAAAAAAATCAGTTTTCCCCACTTGTATGGATTGACTTCTGTACTCGTACTCTGAAGAGTTGACTCATTGGAAAAGACCTTAACACTGGGAAGGATTGGGGGCAGGAGGAGAAGGGGATGACAGAGGATGAGATGGCTGCATGGGCTCACTGACTCGATCAACATAGGTTTGTGTAGACTCCGGGAGTTGGTGATGGACAGGGAAGCCTGGTGTGCTGCGATTCATGGGTCACAAAGAGTCAGACACGACTGAGTGACTGAACTGAACCGAACCTGTATATGAATACACAGAGTTTGGGAACAAACATTAGTTCATTAGAAGTGGATATTTTTTTATGGTAGTTTTAACAGGTGATTTACATTTTTATCTTTATTTTTACCTATGTTGTGTGAACTTTTCATAAGGGATATGAACTTTATAATTTGAAAAAATAAGGTAAGTGGAAAAGTTACTTAAAATGCCAAACAGAAACTGCTGTAAAGAAACCACAAGAAAAAAACAAAAGCCAACTCCCAGCTCTGCTGGCACCAGCATCATAGTCCAAAGGTTAAGTCCACATTCTTTTTCTTGGCACCAAAGTCCTTCACAGGCTCTTTGAACCCTCTATGTGAAATAGGTTGCTTTTCTGGAGTTCCTAATCTATCAAAGGTATATGAACCAGAATGCCTGAACTCTTTGAGGAAAAATTTTTCCCCAGACCAGCCCAGCACCCAGCCCCTGGCAAGGCGACAGTAGAGGCGGGTAGCACCTGACTGGCTGCTGTGAACACCGAGGCCTGGTGGGCAGGCTGGGCCGAGCCAAGCAGAGAGAAGCCGAAGCTTCGGGCACCGTCGTCCTGGAGACCAGACGGCTGCCGCTCTTGCCCTCAGTCCCTGTTCAGCGTGCCAGCCGCTGGGAGCGCAGGAGTGGTTTGGCCCGCTGGGTGCACGCTGGAGGAGTTGAACAGAAATGGCAGTGCCAGCTGGGCCCACATCCCTGGGGCTGCCTCAGCTCAGCTGGGGCTGTGGCAGGAGGGGAGGACCAAGGCTCCTGACCAAGCTGGGGCCCAGCAAAGCTCCTCCCCTCAGCTGCTGGGCTGCTGAAAGCCCTGCCTCACAAGGAGAGTACCCTAAACACGCCGTGTGGCTAGATCTGTTTAATTAACAGGTAAAGACAACACAGAAAAGGCAAATGTTTACACTGAGATAGGCTCTTGGCAACAAATGCCCGAAACTGTATGACTCTGGAGCCATATCAATGCTTGTTTTTGTTTTTTTCCTTGCTGCTGTTAAACGACCACAAACCTGATGGCTTAAAACAATACACTCTATCATCCTACAGTTCTGTAAGTCAGAAGTCCAACACAAGTCTCCTGGGCTTAAAATTAAGCAGGGCTGCTTTTCTTGCTGGGGAGGACAGGATGGCCCATGAGCTTGCCTTTCACCACTTCTAGAAGTTGCTCACACTCCTTGACACATGGCCCCTTCTTCACCTGCAAAGCCAGCACGCTGCAGCTCTCTGATCATGCTTCTGACCACAGTCAGGGAAATAAATTTCTCTGCCTTATCGACCTCTGTGGTTATACTGAGCCTATCCAACTCATCTCTGATAATCTCCTCATCTTAAGGTCCCTAACCTTAATCACACCTGCAAAGTCCCTCATGCTATGTAAGGTAACATATTGAGAGGTTCCAGGAATTAGGCTATAAACATCTTTTTTGGGGGTATGGGGGAGGCATTATTCTCCCAACCACAGAAATGTCTATTATGGTTCATGATAAGAAGTAGTTCTCTATAAAAGATCTGGAAGATATCTGATATAGTATGAACTAGAAATCAGCAAGTTCAGTAAATATTTATAGAATGTCCTAATTTTGTAGCATCTCCCAATAAACGATGAATGAATTCTCTGTGACCCACCCCTCACCCGTCATATCCTGGCTTTTGTGGGGTAATGACGGGGGCTACTTCATCCACTCAGTTCTCACGGTATTGAACAGCAGAGGGGAAAGTCCCACCTCAGTTTTGTAGTCATTGGTCATTAGATAGATTTTTGGCTAATTTGATAAATGAAAAGTTATCTTTTAGCAAACCCATTTGTGGAAAACTGATCTACAGTTAAACCGTAATAGATAACAATGACAATAAATAATGAAATAAGGGGAATAATCACAGGCGCATCAGACTTCTATTGATTGCCCCTCCTTTGTGCCTGCAGTGGCCCTACTGTGTGTTTGATGGCTCTTGGGTACAAATGTCTGGCATTTTTCCCCTGTTTGTTTTAAATTTCTGACTGGTTACTAAACAATTCTTCCTGGTTTCTTCACAGTCCTGTTTAAGGAGAAGTGTTTAGAAAAGTCCAAGAAACCAGAAAGTAGAGAGGAAAGAATTTGATGCAGGTTCAACATAGCAGGGAGTGGTCAGAAAAGACCACACACTTTGATTTGTCAGAGGCAAGTGTCAGTCAAACAAGCTGGGAAGTGGGAAGGTGGGGCTTAGAGGAATTTGCCTAAAGGGAAAAAGGACATTTGCAGGAGATTCTTAATTTTTGAGAGTGCTGCCTGGAATCCCAGGCAGGATCAAAAAATCCAAGTTGGAATTCTGCAGTTTGGGGTAGGTTCTGAGATGCACACCCAAGAGCCTATGAAGGGAAAACACCCAAGAAAGGAGGCTGTGCCAGTGGCTCAGTCACTGATGCGGTAGTCCGCAGGGATGGTGCCTAAGCCTTGGCTCCAGGGGTTGTCCCGTGCCCCTACAGTGACAGGGAGTCTTGGCTTCAGCATTTACCTAACCTCACTCTACATCCAAGCTGAGGACTGAGCTAACTCTAACTCCATTTATGCTTTTAGTAGACGCTGAGTTCTGAACACCTAAGAGCAAACTCTGTAGTTATAAATTCCTCACCTTCTAAACTATATACAGTATTTCAATATATCTATGAACGGATGGGCTTCCTAGTTGGCACCAGTGGTAAAGTACCTGCTTGCCAATGCAGGAGATGTAAGACACACGGGTTAGATTCCTGGGTCAGGAAGATCCCCTGGAGGAGGAAATGGCCACCCATCCCAGTATTCTTGCCTGGAGAATCCCATGCACAGAGGCGCCTGGCGGCCTCACAAAGAGTCACACACAGCTTGGTATGCATACAAATGAAGGGGTAGCGCCAAAGCCTAACTGCTTCCTGTGGGAGGCGAGGCCTGGGGGGGGGGCGGCGGCAGCTCTCACCCCCACTCGGAAGCCCTCTGAGTGTGATTGCATTTTGGCAGCAGACATCCATCGTGTATTGGAATTGTAATTAAAAATAAGAAGTATTCAGTACTTGAAACGCTGTGATTACTACAGTTTAGTTCTGTACTGCTTAATTTATTTTATACCCAGTCGGTATGATTTTCCAATGAGGTCACATTGGCATTTGGAAGAGTGTGGTGGTTACACACAACCCTGTAGGGAGAGATTCCTCAGTAACCAGATCCTTCATCTGTCTCAACTTTAGTTTGCCCAGATAACTTTCCCTCAATTAGTGATAACAGTATTAGGCTTCCTGGGATCTTGCCAGGTTTTTCCAGTCCTTGGTACAGCTTCTAACTCTCAGGAAACAACAATCCCCTCTGTGCCCCATTTCCTTTGGATCTGTTGCCTGTTATAACAGCACACACCTGAGAATTCAGTCAGAATGAACACCTTAGGTGGCTGCTAAAAAGCTAATTATTGTTAGGCTGACTTGAACTCTAGTTGGTGTCCCCCGGTTGGCAGCCTACAGTCTTCTTCTGCTTTATCCTTACAGTATTTACATTTGCTGCAAGCCTGCACTCAACTGACATAGCCTGTATTTAATGGCTCAGCAAGTAAAGATTCTGCCTGCAATGTGGGAGAGCCAGGTCTCCCTGGGTTGGGGAGATCCCCTGCAGGAGGGCATAGCAACACACGCCAGTATTCTCGCCTGGAGAATTCCATGAACAGGGGACCTTGGTGAGCTCCAGTCCATGGGGTCGGACACAGCAACACTCACGCAACACTCACTCATTCAATGGAATTATCAGGTGCATGTATCCTCGGTTCTGTCTTGTCACAACAAAGATTTGGAGTGATTTAAAGCCTTCTGCTGTTAATCGCTCTCGGGTTTTGGACAGACCGTGTTAGAGCTCTTAGGCAAATCAGTGTTACAGCTCTATTTTATTTAGAAAATAGGAAGGGAATCCATCCTCGAGGCGTGGGGGATGCCGACCCAAAGGCTTGAAGAGAAGCGAGTGCGGGAAGGTGCCAGCTGCAGGGGAGAGAGCAGCTTTGGCGCCTTTTTACGTCTTTTCCTCCCACCTTAGGCCTGCCCTACATAAACTGGGCTCACCAGGAGTGCTGTTGGTTCTACCTGAGGTGCTCATTCCGGTCCTCGACCTTCCTTTGACCTTCCTTTGTTCTATTTTCAAGGCCTTTGCCCTTCCTTGTCTTTTAGCCACCATTTTGGACTCCTGTTTCCTATTCTAACTACCTAAGAGAATTCAACACAAAAGACTGAGGATTTCCAGCCCCCAAACAGATCTAACCAGGATGGACTTTTATTTTTTTATATTGAAGTAGAGTTTATTTACAATGTTGTGCCAACCTTTGCTGTACAGCCAAGGGATTCAGTTATACACGTACAGACATTCTTTTGAGCAGGCAGCCATCTTCAAGCTCATTAAGCCAATTAACGATAGCCCTCTGATGTGCAGAATCACTGTGGTTTTAATTTTCTTTACAGTTTTTAGATTGTTCCAAGTTTCTATCATATGCATATAATACTTTTTCTCTATAGCAGAAAAAAATAAATGTGAGTTTAAAAAAATACCCCAAACTACTGCACATTGTGTTAATAGTTCCTGCTTCTCGCATCACTTTTTACAGTTTTTAGATTGTTCCAAGTTTCTATCATATGCATATAATACTTTTTCTCTATAGCAGAAAAAAATAAATGTGAGTTTAAAAAAATACCCCAAACTACTGCACATTGTGTTAATAGTTCCTGCTTCTCCGCATCACTTGTATGCTTTTAATTCTTGCCCCGATCCAAGCCTCCCAGAGAAACATTTCCCGTGAACCCTTTCTCAGAAGCGGTTTTCAAGTGGATATTATGAAGCCTTTCAAATCACATGGGCTAGCACTTGAATCATAGCTCAGAGTGAACATGGACAAGCGTCTTAATTCTCTGAAACTGTCTCTTCATCTGTAAAAGAAAGAAAGACCTACCTTCTGGATTGTCATGTAGTTGGATCAGCAGTCTCCCAAACTTTAATGTGTTGATGAATCACCTGGGAGGTTGATAAAATGCAGGCTCTGACTTAGTAGGTCTAGGATGGCCGCAAGGGTCTGCATTTCTAGAGCCCCTAGAAATGGAGCTGGTGTTGTGGTGCATGAACCACACTCTGGTGAGTGACACGGCATCTGCACGAGGCCGGCACCAGCGTCCTGCCTGTGCTCGCTCCTCTCCTTCCAGGGGCCTGGGCTTTCTGGCTGCTTGATGAGCCCGCCTCAGAGAAGTGCTGACTGAGATCTCCTAAGGTGCAACCCAACTCACCTGAGCTTCAACCTGTTCCTATTTTCTCCCCACTTCAAGATCCTTTGTTTTTTCTGCTCAAGGACTTTATTCCTCTTTGGCCTAACAAAGATACTGGTACCTCTGCTTTTAGGTTATAGTTCTCACTTATCTTATTTTCGGCGCGGCGGGTCTCAGCTGCTGCGTGCAGGCTCTCTAGTTGCTGTGAGCAGGGTCACTCTACAGTTCTGTGGCGTGGGCTTCTCACTGCGCTGGCTTCTCTTGATGTGGAGCATGGTCTCTAGGGCATGTCCGCTTCAGCAGTTGTGACCCGAAGCTTGCGCAGTCTTCCCGGGCCAGGGATTGAACCTGTATCCCCTGCGTTGGCAGGAGGGTTCTTAAAATGCTGGACCACCAGGCAAGTCCAGATTATATTTTAAAGATTATTGAGGTATGATTGA
>SJYC01115599.1:0-25314 GCA_006408675.1 Madoqua kirkii | reverse complement strand
AGTTCAAAAGCATCAATTCTTTGGCGCTCAGCTTTCTTTATAGTCCAACTTTCACATCCATACATGACTACTGGAAAAACCATAGCTTTGACTAGATGGACCTTTGTTGGCAAAGTAATGTCTGCTTTCTAACATGCTGTCTAGGTTGGTCATAACTTTACAGGCCTTAAGAGCCTTAAAAGAGTTAACAACAAACAAACAAACAAACGGGAGGGGAAGGAATGTCTTTCCTCATGACATTACATCTGACAATTATTCTTTCATTTCAAGAGAGCCACAGAGAGAGATGGTAGGAAAAGTAGGTAAAGAGCATCAATAATCGTGTAGACTCTTAGTCATCACAGAACACCCACTATGTGCTCCCTGGGGCTCTCTCTGTGCACATTCCCTTCCTCGGGTCTGTGGAGAGTAACCTGCTTTCTTTAGTGTAGACTCAAGCACCACAACAGCGATTACTGAAAGGTCTACAAAAGGGGAAAGGAATCCAGATGACATTTCTTGGGCTCTCTGGGGAAGCAACACCCAGCTCCCTTCAACTGCACACCAGGGTGATTTCCAAGACCTCTGCCCTCTCGGGCCCCAGGTTCACTTCCTCTTCTGGGTACTCCCCTCCAGAAACAATCCTTGGACTCAGCCACCAGGTAACGTCAGCTCCTTTTTATCTTATCTATGGAGAGTGGGTTTTCTTAACGAGTCTTTGTAACACTGACACCCTCTTAGAATCTATAGGTCTAACTTCTTTGTTTGAGCTCACAGAAGATGCAGCCCAAATTCATACTAACTGTCCAGGCCTCCATCTCCCAAGTGTCTGAAGCGCAGATGATGCCAGCATCAGGCCAGTCTGTAACCTCAGCCTTTGTTTCCCTAACCCTGAAAACGTAACGGGGTGATCCCTGCATCCCAGGGTTCATTCACGTATTCCCTCACATGTTAGCCGCTCCTTCCTTCCAGAGTTTAACCAGCCACTCATCTGTACACTCACTCATTCAGTTCATCGAGCACCCAGTCCCCGCCAACCACCGTTCTAGTGTGCTCAGTCGCAGGGAGTAAGTCCCTCGAGGCGGTGGATACTCTAATGCTCTGAGCAGTTACTGCTTTTATAAGAGTTTTTACTATCAGTGGTCATTTCTCCACAAACCATCAAAGCAAAGAAAATTACTTAAATTACAACGGCAAGATACGGACCAGAGTTTCTTGGCACAGACGTTCCGAAACGCCTTTCCTTTTCGGAAAATATTCAGGAAGCAAGAAGGTCCTCCTCTCTGCCAGATGGTTCTCTGAGCTGGCCCCATGACGCCTCGAGGTTCCTGAAACTTTTCTTGCCCAGAGAATCCAGAAGACTTGCAATGTATTTCTGGGCTGGACTTGCGAACCGAGTTCTGATCTGCCCAGTACCGTTCGGTCTCCGTCCTTAGCCTTAACAGTTCTATGCTTCAGTTTTCCCAGCTGAAAACCAGGTGCCAGGCTCCTAACTGGCTGTGGCATGCATGGTGAGCAAGTCCCTTAGCCTTTCCGGTGCTGTTCCGAAAAGCGAGGGTTCGTCCACACTGAAGTTCTAGGGTGAGCGGTTCGCGCCCCAAGCCTGGGCGTGCACTCCAGATAAGAGGGCGCTGATGTCCCTAAGCATCAGGAGACTTAGTAGAAAATGAAACTGAAAACGGGAGAGCCTGTTTCTAACCTGCCCCGGCCTAGTTCGCTCGGAGACTTGTGACGGCCCGGCGGGCAGGCTTCCGATTGGCTGCCCGAGTGCGGACTATAAAGGCGAGCGCGGAACCCAGCCCCTCACTCCGTCGCCCGCGCAGCTGCTGCGAGGATGGCTCTCTTCGCGGCCTTGGTCCTTCTGGGGCTGCTGTCGCTGTCTGGACTGGACGCCATCCAGCGTGAGTGTCCTCTCCCCTCTCCCCTCTCCCGCCAGCCCGTCCTGTCCCGATCGCACCCACTTGGCCCCCTGGGCACTAACTCTGTCCACGCCGGTCCCGCTCCCAAGTTTTCCTTCCCAGCTCGGTGGAGGAGCACCCGGCTTCGTCTCGGGCGGTGGAAGCGGCGGGGTGCGCGGGGAGCGGGGAAGGGGTGCGACCCCAGCTCTCCAGCTTCCCTGGCATGTGGAGGGGGGGCGCCCCTGGCTCGCCCGGACGGTACCGCGTGGGTCGGGACGGAGTTCCTGGGTGCGGATGTGGTTCAGGGCGGGCGAGGTGGGGGAGGGATTCTCTTCCGCTGCTTCGCGGGGCTCTGGCTGCCCGCGCGCATCTCTGGAGTTGGGGCTGGGCTGGCGGGTCCCGGAGGGCAGGGTTGGGGGCTGCCAACGGGTGGAGACGACGCGTGGGTTTGGGGGAGTCGCCACCAGGGTGGGACGGAGTTCCTGGGTGCGGATGTGGTTCAGGGCGGGCGAGGTGGGGGAGGGATTCTCTTCCGCTGCTTCGCGGGGCTCTGGCTGCCCCCGCGCATCTCTGGAGTTGGGGCTGGGCTGGCGGGTCCCGGAGGGCAGGGTTGGGGGCTGCCAACGGGTGGAGACGACGCGTGGGTTTGGGGGAGTCGCCACCAGGGTATGTCGGCCAGCTGGCATCCTGAGGGCCTGGGGCTTCCAGCAGGAGTCAGGCAGGTCCCTCTGGCCCTCTGTACTTTCCCCCAAATAAGGGACCAAACCAGAATGAGGAATTTTCGGTGACTTTCGTGGAATGCCTTGAGGTTCAACAAACCAATTCTCGTCGTTAATTCTCTTGTTCTGCTTACACTTCGCTTTTAATAACAATCTATAGAGGTCCCCCTTGACAGCTGTCTGTCCTGCGCTGTGTGCTGTGACATTTAGTTGTGTAAGGGGTCTGTCATGTAAAGATGGTCCCTATCATCAGTTAAGTTCAGTCACTCACCTGTCTCCGACTTTTTGTGACTCCATGAACCGCAGCATGCCAGGCCTCTCTGTCCATCACCAACTCCCAGAGTCTATCCAAACCCTTGTCCATTGAGTCGCTGATGCCATCAAACCATCTTATCCTCTGTCTTCTCGTTCTCCTCTTGCCCTCTATCTTTCCCAGCAGCAGGATCTTTTCAAATGAGTCAGCTCTTCCCATCAGGTGGCCAAAATATTGGAGTTTAGCTTCAACATCAGTCCTACCAATGAACACCCAGGACTGATCTTTAGAATGGACAGGTTGGATGTCCTTGCAGTCCAAGGGACTCTCAAGGGTCTTCTCCAACACTACAATTCAAAACCATCAAGTCTTTGGTGCTCAGCTTTCTTTATGGTCCAACTCTCACATCCATACATGACTTAGGCACACATTCAGCTAGAGGTTTGTCATGTAAACTCTAGACATGATGAGCAGCTTGTGTTCTGTGGAAAATGCTTTGGGTTGACTCCGTTAGGAAGCCGAGCAAGGAGGTGACGACAGTCACACCTGCCGTTCACCAGGCAGCTCCCCTGTGCAGGGCTCTGTACTAGCACCTTCTGAGAAGTCTGGTGGGTGTGCATCTGGACAGGAGACCAGGAAGAAAGCAGTGAACATGAGGAGAATAACTGACGAGGCTGGAACAGGGTATAATTAGGGAGTGTTTTGATGTGCCCACTCGGGAGGGTGAGTGAAGAAATGAAGCCCAATCAGTAGACTGGGGCCAAATCACGTAGACTCTTGAGTCATACAGATTCTATGTGCTGAGGAGCCGTGACACCTTCTTGAGAGCCTCCACACACAAATCTTAAAAGATACAGCACAGTGTCCATTGACAGAAAAAGATGTTACCCGAAGTCTGCCAGAAAAAGCCTGAGAGGCCTGTGTAGGGCAATTACGTGGGGAAGATGCCAAGGCATGGTGTTTCCCACAAACTGGAAGTGGCCTTTTGCAAAAATGGAAGGTCATTTGGCCCGAGGGAAAGAGGAATGGGAGAAATGGAGGCTCCAATATAAACATTCGGTGCCTGATCTAGCTTCAGACCGAGGGAGCCCCAGGTGGAATACTCTGCAGTTTCATCTGTCTTTCCCTGCCGCTCCTCAGGTGTTCCACAAATCCAGGTGTACTCAAGACACCCACCCGAAGATGGAAAGCCGAATTACCTGAACTGCTATGTGTACGGATTCCATCCACCCCAGATAGAAATCGATCTGCTGAAGAATGGGGAGAAGATTAAATCGGAGCAGTCAGACCTGTCTTTCAGCAAGGACTGGTCTTTCTACCTTCTGTCCCACGCCGAGTTCACTCCCAACAGCAAGGATGAGTACAGCTGCCGAGTGAATCACGTTACTTTAACACAACCCAAGACAGTTAAGTGGGGTAAGTTGTCAAGTTCTTTGGTTAACCACTGACAGGTGTATCTGAGCATAGCCACTGCATAAAGCTGCTTTGATATAAAGACATCTGCATACTGGGATTATCAGGGAATGTTAGTAAAGCTCTGCGTAGTGGCATCCTCTGAGAGAGCCAGGCACAGTGTGGTCGCCGAGACAGTGGCTTCCCTGCAGTGAGAGCGGGAGCAGCAGCACGTGCACAGGCATCCCAAGGCTTCCCTCTGGCCTCCTTGGCTCTCCTGACAGCCTCGGGCACACGCAGGACCAAGGAGGGTCTCCCGAAGGCACGGGCCTCGGGTGCAAGCCCTGCTGCGGTAGGGCCCTCCAACCCTGGCCTCCTCCGGTTCTCTGGATGGCTTGGGATCTCTGGCTGGTAGGAAACGTCTAGGTTTTTCCTCACAGGCTCTTCTGCCATCTTTGTTCATAACAATTTTAGACTTTTGTAGTAAGCAGCATTTCAGAAGTCAAACTTAACTGTTTTCTTTCTCCATTTTCTTTGCCATAGATCGAGACCTGTAAGCAGCACCATCAAGGTGGGTTTCTAACCTTAAGAAACCGTATTGTAATATCAGTATCCTAGGGACCATCACAGACAGCTGTAATATGATAAGCCTCACAGTCCGGAAGACATTAATCAGGGTGACAGTTCAGCAGGCAGAGAAGAGTCCCATGGGGTCCCATTCCCTGCCCCTGGGAGTGGGGGAGATGAGGAAGGCCAAGGTCCTGGGTGTGACTTTCCCAGCATCCCTAACCCTCTAAAGGGAGGACAGAGGAGCTGCAGCTGCGGGGCTCCAGGCAGAGGCACGCCTGCAAGTGTCTGCTCTCTTGCCATTTCCATTTGGGCCTCTCTGGGCCTTCAAAGGGGAACTGTCCCTCCCTTTGCGTGGCAGCTCTTTGCTAAATAGCCTGAAGAGAAGAGTGACGTGGTTCTGCAGAGACACCATTCCCGAGGGTCTGGGCACTGTAGTTGGGCCTCAAAGCTCCCAGTCCAATAGAGGAGAGAAGTGGAAACAAGATTGTTGTAACTCAGGGTAAAGACACTGTAACATATGTATTGTAGCTTTAGCAACTAACTCTAGCAGCATGAAAGAGGGAGGGGATTGGACTTCTCTGCCACTTCAGGTGGAGGCCAGAGGCAGATAACCCAGCTTTTCTGGGAAATTGTGTTACTCAGTGTATCTTGGCATGGAAAACCTATTCAAGTAAGACACTGTAACATATGTATTGTAGCTTTAGCAACTAACTCTAGCAGCATGAAAGAGGGAGGGGATTGGACTTCTCTGCCACTTCAGGTGGAGGCCAGAGGCAGATAACCCAGCTTTTCTGGGAAATTGTGTTACTCAGTGTATCTTGGCATGGAAAACCTATTCAAGTTTTCTGTTGCACTGTAGGACAGGGAAATTAATTTTCGAGAGCATCAGAGAGTTTGGCTGACCTGCCCAGCATCACACAGTTACCAAATGTTAGAGCGAGGATCTGAACTCTAATACCAGCACTCTCTTCTCTAAGGATGTAGGAGAACCAATGGTGTAAACTAAAAGGTTTGCAAAATCTCCTGCAGTTTTATCAACAGAGATTTATACAGTGAAAGTTAGATAAGTTTGGTGGTGCTATCTGTGATCTAAAATAAATGTATTTATTACTATTCCTTTTCTCTTTTTTTTTAGATTTGAAGATTCTTCATTTGGTCTAATTCCAAAGTCTCTTTCCTTGCTCTTTAATACTGCTCTGCTTTTATGCTTTATGTACATGATCAGAAGTCGTATGCATGTTACCACAAATACCTTCTTTATAATTCTACCTGGGTGCTATATGTCTATGTTTGACCTGCTTAGCAGGTTTATGTAGTGGAGGTGCTGGCATCTTAGAGGTGGGGAAGACCATTTCAGATTTAACATCAACATCTGGGTATCTTCTGCATACAAAACTGGATATATGTTAAAGTAAGCCTCCAATTTTGTAACTTTGTTTTAAATTTTGGAAAGATAATTTTTAGAATTATGGAAATTTCTTAATTTTTAGAATTATGGAGCTTGTGGATGAAGCATTTACCATTTAAAATTTATATGTTATCGCCTATATCTGTTAGAAACTTGGTTGTGCCTGGTTTTACTATATATTTTGTTTCACTAATTAAAACAATGGTAAAACATTGTGTTCAGCTTCTCAAAGGAACAACAGCTGGCTTCTCAATGTCAGTGGGATCCAGAACATAGCAGAAAGTCATCATGAATGTGATGAAACAACTTGCTACCTAAAATTCTATATTCAATAAAAATCTTTAAAGAAAATGACCGCATGATAAACATCATTAGATAACTAAGATCGCAGCACCTGTCAGACCCTCACTAAGACCCTAAATGATGCATTTGAGGCAGAGGGGAGGCCAGAAATTTGAGAGAAAAGTGAGAGTAATGGAAATGTATCAATTTTGTAATCTAAATATAAAATAGTAATGGTTTCCAAAGTGGTTAGAAATATAAAACACAACAATAACCTAAGTATAGAAAGAGTTAACAATGTTAAAGTATTTGATGGCCTTTTTATCCTGAAGGGTAAAGTTACAAATTTTTGGTAATTTAAATATGTACAATGTATTCTTGGGCTGTCTTCAGAAAGAACATAGGCTGAATAGTTAATATCCAACTAGAAGATGGCATAAGAGCTTATGGAGTGGTAGTAATGTTTCATTTTTTGACATGGATGGTAGTTACAACAGATTTTGCTTTGTAATTTTTTGTTAAATGTACATATATTCTGCTCATTTTAAAGAAATCTTATATTTCACAATAAAAATTTTACAAATTTTTGGTAATTTAAATATGTACAATGTATTCTTGGGCTGTCTTCAGAAAGAACATAGGCTGAATAGTTAATATCCAACTAGAAGATGGCATAAGAGCTTATGGAGTGGTAGTAATGTTTCATTTTTTGACATGGATGGTAGTTACAACAGATTTTGCTTTGTAATTTTTTGTTAAATGTACATATATTCTGCTCATTTTAAAGAAATCTTATATTTCACAATAAAAATTTATTGTGGTTTATGACAGACTGGAGGAGATTTATATTATCTCAGAGATTCACAATAAGCATTCAATTAATTTTCAATACTCAGTGAATTTATCATTAAAAACTCATAGCTGGTGAAAAAGGCAAATTTAGACTTATAAATAAGTTTTCTTAATATACATAAGCAGACACATGCACTCATTAATAGAAAGATATAGGTATTTTACAGGTAAAATCAGAAATAAGGATCTTTCCTGAGGTTCCACCGTGGACCTTCCCTGGTGGCCCAGCGGCTAAGACTCTGTGCTCTCTGTGCTCTGAGAATTTGTACGCCTCAACCAAAATCCCACATGCTCCAACTAAGTACCAGAGCAGCCAAATAAGTAAATACTTAAAAAAATTAAAGATGCCCACTGTGCCTTTTGAGTGATGTTATACTAGCGGTCCCAGCAGCAAATCAAGACAATGAAAAAAAGTAAGAAAATAAATATTTGAAGAGAAGAAACAAAATTGTATTACTTTGATGCTATATATAGATTATATAGAAATGTCAATAAGATATAAAAGATAAATTCTCTTGTTAATCCTAATAATAAATTTGCTGGACAAAAACATAAAAATGCATTTCTTTGTACTGGTAACAAAGTAAGTTAAAAATATGTAATTTATAATAGCAGTAGACATAGTACTTAAATATATATAAATGGGCTTCCCAGGTGGCGCTAGTGGTAAAGAACCTGCCTGCCAATGCAAGAGACTTAAGAGACACGGGTTCGGTCCCTGAGTCAGGAAGGTCCCCTAGAGAAGGGCACAGCAACCCACTCCAGTATTGTCTGGAGAATCCCATGGACAGAAGAGCAATTTATGATAGCAACAGACATAGCACTTAAATATATATAAAATAGATATGCTATATACATTCAAATAGTGTTTAAATGCACATGCCAATATAAAGCTAACAAAAGATGTCAAGCTTTTAATGGAAAAATTATAATGTTTTATTGAAAGAATGACAAAATGAGAGAGTAAGGTATGGATAGGAAGATTAAATATCCTAAAGACATGATTTTTTCCCAACCTGATATATAGATCTACTGTAATTATTTTTAAAAAATTTTAATAGGTTTCCATGACACTTGACAAGTTGATCCTAAAATATGGAAGAGGGTTAATGGAGGGAGAAAGATAAAGACACTCCTGAAGAATAATAAGGTGAGAGATTTATAATTAAAACAGAATGGAAATGACTCGGGATGGATCAAGACCAATGAACAGAATAGAGCCCAGAAACAAACTTGTGAATACACGGAAACTTGATACACTCAACATTTCAGATCAGTCGTAAAAGGAAGGGCTTTTGAAAAAATATGGTGCTGAGACACATGGCCGTCAATTTGTGGCGGAAAAATAAGTCCCTGCCTCACACTGTGGGCTTCTCTGATGGCTCAGTGGCAAAGGGCCCACCTGCCAGTGCAGGAGATGTGGGTTGGGTTCCTGGGTTGGGAAGATCCCCTGGAGAAGGAAATGGCAACCCACTCCAGTATTCGTTCCCGGAGAATTCCGTGGACAGAGGAAGCTGGCGGGCTAAAGTCCAATGGTGTCAAAAGAGTCAGACACGACTTAATGATTCAACAACAACCACCTCACACTGTGCACAAGTGTAAGTTCCATTAGAAAAAGAGCTAAATGCCAAGCAATTTTAAACACAGGAAGAAAAAAAAAAGCCCATTTTCATGACCTCAACATAGAAGTCACAAATTACATGCATATAGCTAAAGACTGATTGATTAATCTCATGATTTAGAACTACAATAAAATTAGACTCCATGAAGTAAAAAGTCAAGTCACAGATTTGAATATATTTGCCATACCTAAAAGAAAGGATTTGTATCTACAATACAGTATTATATATAATAAATTAATGGAGTATGTATATACATAATGCAAATTAAAACCCATCATACCGTCAGAATGACACAAGCTTTAGACTCTGGATATGCCAGTATGCTGAGTGTTGGGAAAAACATACCCTAAAAAGAACTCTTTACATTGCTGGTGAGAGCATAAACTGATAAAACAACTTTGGAAAACTAGAGTATTATGTAGTAAAATTAAATGTGCACACGCCCTGTGACCCAGCATTTCTGCTACCAACGTGCGGAAACTCTTGCACAGGCACTGCAATAGGTGTAAAAACTGTTTACGGCAACACTCTTCCTAATGGCAAACAACTGGAAACAACCTAAAGCTGGATAAAAAAGGTATATTCAGACAATGGAATGCTATACAGGTTGAAAATGAAAGAACTGTCCAAATGTCATTATAAAAATGAACATGGATGGGTCACAAAAATGTTAGTTAAGAAAATCCAGCAAATTCTCCCAAAATATATACAGTGATTCCATTGTATACAAAATTAAGCAGTGCCCAAAAGTAAATAGCATTATTTATATGTCTGTTCATATGGAGCAAATAAGATAAATAATTGTTGCAGTGTTATTTACAATAGCTAAGACAAGGAAGCGACCTAAATGTCCATCAACAGATGAATGGATAAAGAAGAGACAGCACATATGTGGGCTTCCCTGTGGCTCAGATGGTAAAGAATCCATCTGCCTGCAATGTGGGAGACCTGGGTTTGATCCTTGGGTTGGGAAGATCCCCTGCAAGAGGGCATGGCAACCGACTCCAGTATTCTTGCCTGGAGAACCCCCATGGACAACGGAGCCTGCCCATGGGGTTCAAAGAGTTGAACATGATTGAGCAACTAAGTACACATTACATACACACAGTGGAATATTACTTAGCCATGAAAAAGGATGAAATATAGAGTAGGAAATGGCAACCCACTCCAGAATTCTTGCCTGAGAAATCTCATGGGCAGAGGAGCCTGGTGGGCTACAATCCATGGGGTTGAAAAGAGTTGGATATAACTTAGCAACTAAACCATCATCATATTTCTATCATGAGCTTTAAATACTGTAAGCAGAATATGGATATGACTATATTACTTAACCCTGATTTGATGCTGGTGATGGTTCCGGGATGTCTTTTGGTTTTATGTACAACTCGTCTGTGCTTGCACTAAATCCCTCCTTGGCCTTTCCCCCTGATGGTATAGGGTGGTTGTTGCTGTTGTTCAGTCGCCCAGTCATGTCCAACTCTTTGCAACCTCACGGACGGCAGCACTCCAGGCCTCCCCGTCCCTCACTGTCTCCCAGAGTTTGCCCAAGTTCACGTTCATTGCACCGGTGATGCCGTCCAGCCATCTCATCCCGACGCCCTCTTCTCCTGCCCTCGATCTTTCCCAGCATCAGAGACTTTTCCAATGAGCCGTCTGTTCTCATCAGATGACCAAAATACTGGAGCTTCAGCTTTAGCATCAGTCCTTCCAGTCAATATTCAGGGTTGATCTTTGAGATTGACTGGTTTGACAAGGAGTTGCTGTCCAAAGGGCTTTCAGGAGTCTTCTCCAGCACCAGTCTCCAGGCATCAGTTCTACGGTGCTCTGCCTTCTTTATGGTCCAGTTCTCACATCTGTACCATGACCACAGCCTTGACTATAGACCGTTGTCAGCAGAGTAATGTCTCTGCCTTTCAACACACTGTCTAGGTTTGTCACTGGAGTTAATTATTATGGTTAATTATCTGAATTAATCCAGGGAAAGTCACCTTTCAGAAATGGTGCTGAATGTATAGGTACCAACATTAGTGTCTACATTGTGTACTCCACCTGATTTTCTCTGTTCAAAAACTGAGGTTTTTCTTCCGGGTGAGGAAAGATGGAAGTCAATATCCTTTCCTGCTTTACCTGAAATGTGGTAGTTGACCTCTATTGAGGTGAAAATTACTCTACAGGAGGGCTGAGCCTGGCTCACCCCTCCTGTTGAGCTGGATGAGGGAGCTCATCCAAGTTGGCTGAGAATTTCCAGACTGTGGTGTCAGTCTTCCTCAGAGCTGGGAGGGTGGGCTGAGAAGCTGAGAGGTGCAGGACGGGTCGTAGTCACTTTCTGAACCCTTGTGGGCCTCTGCCTCCTCAGTACCATCTTCCTCCTCACATTTTATTTTGAAAAATTTCAATACAAAAGGCTGAGAGAATGATAAAATTAACTTCTGTGTATCCTTCATCAGAAGTTGATAACATTTTGCCTAGCGATATTCCTTAAATAAGCTCTTTCTCTGCTACATTAGGCGGTATCTGTCCCCAGTGACTAGAGACTATAAACAGGAAATTTACAGAACAAGAAATGCAAATGACAACTAAACATGTGAAAAACTGTTCAACATGACCGCTTTTTAAAAATAAAAGTTAAAACAAGGAGATGAAATTTTTCAGTGATAATAATCAGCTTGTTGGAGTCTGTGGGGAGGTGAACACCCTTTCTAATTTAGTAATGTGATGTAGCCTGGACTCCAAAGGGCAATTTCATAGTGTGCAGGATGAGTTAAAATAGGGAAAAATTGGCAATGTTCCAGTACAGGATTTGATAAAAATATGGAATATGCATATAATAAAATGCTATGAAAATATGAAAAAACTACATAGACCTTACAGATATACTGTGCATGTGTGTGTGTGAGCTCAGTCATGTTCAACTCTTTGTAATCCCATGGACTGTAGCCTGTCAGGCTCCTCTGTCCATGGGATTTTTCCAGCAAGGATACTGGAGTGGGTTGCCATTTCCTCCTCCAGGGGATTTTCCCGACCCAAGGATTAAACCCTCATCTTCTGTGTCTCCCGTACTGCAGGTAGATTCTTCGCCCACTGAGTCATCAGAGAAGCTGATACGTCATTAAATAAAACAGCTACTGCAAAGAAATATGGGCAGAATAATTATACCTTTGTAACCTGTATATGCAGACCAGGAAACAACAGTTAGAACTGGACATGGAACAATAGACTGGTTCCAAATAGGAAAAGTGCACACAAATTGTAATCAGATAGCTATGCATGTTTAGAGTAAATCCAGAATTTGTAATTTTCCTTAGAATTTTCCAAAATGTTGTGACAGATATTTGTCAGAATTATTGGAAATGTGTTATGGTGGATGGCATTTTGTCATATAAAATGATATTTACTTCTTCTGTTGAGACATGGATATGCCTGTTTTCATTTTATTTTGTTTTACTAATTAAAATGTGGTAAAACTTGATGTGTATAGTGCTTATTTTTAGCTCCTCTTCTACTGCCTTCGTTCAGACAGGTAAGTGGTCTTCAGATGTTTGGAGAAGAACATAAACTCCTGATGTGTAGAGTTGCTCTACAGTGGAAGGAGCATCAGCAATTTGGATTTTACAAATGAGGGACAGCCTCCCTAAGAAGTTAAATAAGTAAAGGGTCTGTGGTCTGCTGGGAGATCTGGCTTCTATCTTTTAACCAGAATTCTGTTCCCTGGGCTAAGGAATGAGGAGTGTGCAGACTCTCAGAAGGAGCAAAAGTATCTGGAGGAGTTTTTAGCAAGTGATATATCCCAGTGAAAAATACTAGACTTAAAAACCGCATAAGGCATAAATGAGACATACTTTATACTTGATGATCAGGTTTGTGCATTTTAAAAAACTTGACCGTGAATTTGAGTTAGTGCTGGGTTCTGACAAGGTGAATAAAACTCAACACTGCTCTCAAATTGCCTTAGTGGAGGTGGAGACATGCACTTAAATAGTTAAAATACATCCTGATGAGTAGATAGCACAGTTATGCCGAAGAACTGGGTGAGAGGAGAATGTGTTCAGGGAATAAAAAACATCAGGTAGATTGTACAGTAGTTCTGTTTTTATTTCTTAAGGAACTCCCATATTGTTTTCCATAGAGATTGCTAATTTACATTCTCATCAACTATGTACTAGGGTTCCCTTTTCTCTAATATTTATCATCTTTCTGACTGATACGCAAAAACACAAACTTTAGGTAAGTGTTAGGGAAGACATTTGCTCGTGCTGAGTTTTACTGGGTAGTGGTTCTTCCAGTTGCTAAATGGGACCTGAGTTAAGGAGGTAGAAAGGTGAGATGCATAGAGGTGTGACAGGTGTGGATAACACCAGACAGTGGTGTGAAGACGAAATGTGCACCCTGGATGCGCGTTAGGGTTAGGGAGCCAGAGAAGGCGGGGTGTGGAAAAAGAGAGGGACCGGCACTTTACAGGAACAGATCACCTTTAATGAGACGAGAAGGGGCAGCAGTCAGACTAGTGAGCTGCTGCCCTAACCCAAGAAAAAAGTACGTATGTGTAGGCATATATGTGGAAAGCTACTGTCCTATAAGGGGCCTGTTCTCCAAGGTTGTTCAGAGTAGTTTTCTCTTAAATGGCTGGGGCAAGGAATTTTGGAGGTAGGCCAGAGGCTGGGTGTAATCAGCCTTAATGTCCATTTTTTTCTTCCGGTGAGAGAGTTGTTTGTTTTGCATAGAATGGTGGGGAGGACCTGGAGGGGAGTTTTAATTCCTGGCTATTTTGAGCCATGTAATTTTCCTTCAAGAATCACCTATGGAACTTAATAAAAAAAACCAGCTCTAAAAATTAAAGCCTATTAAAAAAACCTACCACCTTCCCAAGCACCAATTCAGACCAACTAAATCACAATCTGTAAGTATGGAGCCCACATATGAGTATTATTTTTTTTTTCGTTAAAGCCTTATTTTTTACAGCAGTTTTAGGATCTCAGCAGCACTGAGGGGAAAGTGCAGATATTTCCCACATACCTCGCAGCCACACATGCATAGCCTCCCCACTATCAGCATCTCCCACCGTCAGCATCCCCTGCCAGAGTGGGGCGTTTATTAGAACTGATGGACCTACAGTTACATCATAATCAACAAGGTTCATAATTTAAGGGTGTTCTTGGTGTTTTGTTCCACAGGTATAACCCAAATGAACTTTTTGGCCAACCCAATACCCTAACATGTGTCAGTCATTACACTGCCCTAAACTGCGTGCTCTGCCTATTAGTTTCCGCCACCCCTGGAAACCACTGATCTCTTTTTCACTGTCTCCATAGTTTATCCTTATCCAGAATGTTATATCCAGAATCATGCAATATGCAGCTTTTTCATATTGACTTTTTCCATGTAGTTATATGCATTTAAAGTTCCTCCGTGTCTTTTAAAAATGACTTTATAACTCATCTTTAAGCTTTGAGTAATATTACATTATCTGGATGTACCACAGTCTATCCACTCATCTACTGAAGTACATTTGTTCCAAATTGGGGTAATTATGGATGAAGCTACTATAAACAGCATGTGCAGATTATTGTGGATGTAAGTTTTCACAGTATTTGCTTAAACTTTTACATTGTTCTTATGTACAGCTAAGGGTGAGACCCATTGAGTTACATCGTAAAGACTTTTTTGTTCCATGTCACTCAACAACTATTTTGTGAAAACCTGCTTTGCTGACTGATGTTTCAATGTAATGACACTTTGGAACATGCTTTAGTCTCCCATTTCAGAAGAAGAGATTGATTAAAGAGTATAAATATTGGAGCTTAATTAAGCTTATTAAATATAACTGCAGTTGAAAATTAAAAAGTAATAAAGAATTAGATCTTATATTCTGACTTGGAAGAATACCCATGTTCTATGGCTAAAGCAGAAAAGCAGTTTCTAGAAAATATATATTGTAAGCCTTTATATATAAGTACATGCATTTTATATTTGTATCATACACCAAAGCCAGTCTGGTAAGTAATGCCCTGCTCTGAACTGTTATTCAAGGCGTGAAAGTGAAAGTGAAGTCGCTTAGTCGTGTCCGACTCTGCAACCCGGTGGACTGTAGCCCACCAGGCTCCTCCATCCATGGGATTCTCCAGGCAAGAATACTGGAATGGGTTACCATTTCCTTCTCCAGGGGATCTTCCTGACCCAGGGATCAAACCCAGGTCCCCCGCATTGTGGGCAGATGCTTTAACCTCTGAGCCACCAGGGAAGTCCATTCAAGGCATGGATGAGGGTAAATAAAGAGAAAGCAAGTTGTTTTCATTAGTGTCAGCTGGTGTTTTTCAGAAACCATATGTACTGGGGGGAGTGGGGAGTGATTTGGGGGAGGGATGGGAGTTGGGGATCAGAAGGGGAAACTGCAGGCTCAGACTCTGAGCAGTGGTGTTCCCCTCCTGCTGTTTACCGTGGCCAATAGTGAGGCCTGTGCCTTGCTCTTCTCAACATGGAAATGTGGCAGCTGAGCCAACCACCACCTACCATGGCATGGCCAGATGGGAGGAGGGTAGGACTTACCAATACTGCCCATATTCTCCCAGGCAGAGAACTGGTCTCACTCCAGGCTATGCTGGTGAAAGGGCCCAAGGAAGCTGTCGCTCAGTTTGGAGCAAACTGATTATTTGAAGAATTGTTTTGCTAATTGATATATAAATTTTTTTCTTTCAAGAAATTTATAATTGTTTTAAAATTGCCCCCTTGTCAGGTGGCACTAGTGGTAAAGAACCTGCCTGCATTGGGAGGCAGGAGACGTGAGATTCGAGTTTGATCCCTGGGTTAGGAAGATGCCCTGGAGGAGGGCATGGCAACCCATTCCAGTGTTCTTGCCTGGAGAATCCCATGGACAGAGGAGTCTGGCTGGCTACAGTCCACAGGGTCGCAAGAGTCGAGCACAACCGAAGCAACAACACACACATCATCAAGTGATGAAAAGAAAGAGAAAATATAAATGTTTGCAACCTCTCAGAACAGGATTGCCACCTTTGGATCCCACTGGCTTCTCCCAACCCATCATTCTTCATTTTATGTTACAGAGATTTTTGTTAAATAGATTCTCCTTGCATTTCTTTGTAATTTTCCACTTAGGAGAATTTAGAAAGATCCAAGAACCTAGAGAAAGACAGCACAGAATTGGATGCAAGTTTTAGAACTGCAGGGTAGCATGAGAGAACCCCATAACTTCACTAACCAGAGCAAGTGATACTGAGAAAAAGCTGTAAGGTGGGAGCTGTGACTAAAGGCAATAAACCATAGTAAAGGGAGAAAAAACACCTGGAAGAGTCTCAAGAAACACAGAAATGCAGGTTAGAATTCAACAAGTTTAACAGAACTGCTCTGTTGACCCAAGGACCTATAAGGAAACATCAAGAGATGAGACTGTGACTGTAACTTGGTGGTTTGTGGCTATGGTGCTCAGATCTTGGCAGCGTGGTGGCCAGCCTGCTCATTTGTTTCAGAGCATCAGTATTTACCATCTCAGGTATTCCACGCTGAGGTGCTGCCTCTGATCCCATTTTTATATAGGCTTAAAACAAACCATATTAACCTTTTAACTTTTTTTCTCAACCTCTCTAAGCAGATTAACACCAACAAGAAGAGGTCCAGAAATGTATACAACAATCTCTTAATGATATTTTTCTAGGGGCAAGGGCCAAGACGTCAAGAGAACATGAAGAGAGAGTTTTAAAATATAATTCTACATACTTTTTTTTTTATTATTTGAATGTATGTTCATAATTTTTGAAAAACAGAAAGTCTGTATAGGCAAAATACCCCACAAAAACCCAAAACCAACTTGTGAATTCCACCACCCAGAGATGATTTCATTTTGGTATGATTAGTTTAAAAAATATTTTTACTTATTTTGCTGCACCGAGTCTTGGTTGTGGCACACAGGATCTTTGATCTTTACTGTGGCATGTGGGATGTAGTTCCCCAACCAGGCACTGAGCCTTGGTCCCCTGCACTGGGAGTGTGGAGTCTAGCCACTGGACTACAAGAAGTCCCTAGTGTGGTTAGCTTTTCAGGAGATTTTAACTTTTGTCCTATCTTTTAAAAATTGGTCTCTTATTATTTTTAAATTTTTTGGAATAATTGTTATATCTCACTTTGTTTCCACTGTCCCCAGTGAAAATATGGCATAAAAGGAAGCAGTACAGAGGGCTGCAAATGTTCATATCTAGTTTTTGGAGAAGCAAATGGCAACCCACTCCAGTATTCTTGCCTAGAGAATCTCAGGGATGGGGGGGGCCTGGTGGGATGCCATCTATGGGGTCGCACAGAGTCGGACATGACTGAAGCAACTTAGCATCAGCAGTTTTTGTCAACAACTACTGTCCCAATATGTTTGGCTATCGCTTTTACTTACATTTCTTATATTTTAAACTTGAGGTAAAACTCAAAACCTTTAATAAAATCAGCATTTTGTCTGTGATGTAGCCATCAAGATTTTGCCTCATTTTTTCCTTGAATTCTAGGCTTAAAAAAAAAAAAGACCTGAAGACTAAAATTGGGGTTCCGCATATCTTAAAAGAAAGTTATCTGTGAGTACCTTAATTGGAAACGTTATGCATTAGAAAATATTCTGATACTTTAGAGAGCACAAGAAGGGTTTAACAGAAAAAAAAAAAAAAAAAAAGACCAAGTAGTAAATGTAATTACAAATCACACTTTGATCACATATCAATTACTTAAGTGAAAGTCACTCAGTTGTGTCCAATTCTTTGGGACCCCATGGAATCCTCCAGGCCAGAATCCTGGAGTGAGTAACCTTTTCCTTCTCCAAGTGATCTTCTCAACCCAGGGATTGAACCCAGGTCTCCCACATTGCAGGTGGGTTCTTTACCAGATTAGCCATAAGGGAAGCCCAAGAACACTGGAGTGGGTAGCCTGTCCCTTCTTTAGCGAATCTTCCCAACCCAGGAATCAAACCTGGATCTCCTGCACTGCAGGCAGACTCTTTACCAGCTGAGCTATGAGGGGAGCCTATGCACTAAACTTTACTATGCACTAAAGCCCACACCTCTCTTCTCATTAACTGGATACAGAGTTATTTATCTTCCTTAGTCCTCTGCAACACAGATGATCACAAATCTACAAAACTACAGCATATTAAAAAGCAGAGACATTACTTTGACCACAAAGGTCCATCTAGTCAAGGTGGACCATTTCTCAATGGTCATGTATGGATGTAAGAGTTGGACTATAAAGAAAGCTGAGCGAAGAAGAATTGATGCTTTTGAATTGTGTTGGAGAAGACTCTTGAGAGTCCCTTGGACTGCAAGGAGATCCAACCAATCCATCCTAAAGGAGATCAGTCCTGGGTCTTCATTGGAAGGACTGATGTTGAAGCTAAACTCCAATATTTTGGCTACCTGATGGGAAGAGCTGACTCATTTGAAAAGACCCTGATGCTGGGCAAGATTGAGGGCAGGAGGAGACGGGGATAACAGAGGATGAGATGGTTGGATGGTGTCATTGACTCAACAGACATGGATTTGTGTGGACTCTGGGAATTGGTGATGGACAGGCAGGCCTGGCGTGCTGCAGTTCATGGGTCCCAAAGAGTCGGACACAACTGAGTGACTGAACTGAACTGAAGGAGATGTTTTATTTCTATAGCACACAGGCTCAGCTGAAGACGGCAATGACGTGCAATCTTCCCCTCCCCCATGGGCCACTTCCTCTTTTTACTGTTTTTCACTTTGAAAACAGAGAGGACTCTTGATGCCACACAATGCCATACTGTTACTTGAAGTGGTTTTCTAGGTATATTAAGCTGTCTGCAACTGTGCATACCATTTTCCTCATCTGAAGAGTCAGTGAATGTTTTACATCTTGTTCTTGCAGAAGCAGGCCCTGAGTCAAGGATCTGGATGTATTAATCTGTGATTTAGGGCTTCCAGGAGAAATCGAAAAGGGTGTGGGGATGAAGGATAGGAAATGAGAAGATGCCAAATGAGGAAGTGATTTCAAAAATTCTACACTCAACCTATGCCCATGGGAGCTCAGAGCACAGGAGTGCACGTCAGAGATTGTCCTGCACTGTAGCAAAGGAGCTGTGCTTTGGTATTCCACATCAGCCTGGCTCTGCTTGGATGATGCCAGGAGTGTGAAGGGTGAAACACAGAATGCCCAGGTACTTCCAGCTCACTCCATTACCTGAGGGTAATTTGCAGCCCTAGGGGTAATGCACACATGCTAACTGATAGCAGCAAAATATGAAAAAGCTGGGGATGGACTCACAGCCATGGGTGGGGCATCAGTTTGCTACTGTGGGTTTCCTGCAAACTTCCTCTGGTGGGTGCACAGCACATGTAATCACAAACTTCCATTGTAAGTTATAAGTTTCTGACCATAGAGAAGGCAGAGTGCCAAAGAATCGATGCTTCCGAATTGTTGCTGGAGGAGACTCTTGAGAGTCTCTTGGACTGTAAGGAGATCAAACCAGTCCATCATAAGGGAAATGAACCCTGAATACTCATTGGAAGGACTGATGCAGAAGCTGAAGTTTCATTGCTTTGGCCACCTGATGAGAAGAGCTGACTCACTGGAAAAGACCCTGGTGCTGGGAAAGATTGAAGGAAGAAGAAGGGGACGACAGAGGATGAGGTGGTTGGGTGGCATCACCGATTCAATGGACAAGAGCTTGAGCAAACTCCAGGAGATGGTGAGGGACAGGGAAGCCTGATGTATTGCAGTCCATGGCGTCGCAAAGAGTCGGACACAACTTGGTGACTGAACACCAAAAACAAAGCCTTAAAGTGTGAGTGAATGCCACTGAACTCAGACTTGAGTTTAAATCCTAATTCCACAAATGAATGGGAAAAGTCATGTTTCTGTTTAAGTTTGAATTCTAACTCCACAAAAGAAATTGGAAAAGTCATTATTACTATCTTGATTCTTTGTCACCAGATCCATAAATGAGAGAATCATCTTTACATCAAACGTTTACTCATTTATTTGGTCAATCATTCATTCAGTGAATATGGAGTGTCTACTCTGAGTCAGGTTCTGTTCCAGGGTTATTCTGAGAAGGGGCTAGTGGTTAAGACAAGCTCCGTAAAATGTAAAGCTCTAGGCAACTGCTTTATTTCCAGTGGTTATTTATTTTCACAGCTCACTAGAATAGAACACATAAAATTGCCTAAAAACACAGCAGGAGATACAAGGAAAAACTTTGTACAAAACTGGTTGGGGGAAAAACCCAACTAGAGTTGTTTCCAGAGTGTCTAGACCTGCCTTTGTCACAGCTGATCCTTTTTCAAGTCTCTTAACATTTCCTATCATTGGTTTCCTTATCTGTAAAATGAACAGTTCTCAGCTACTAACCAGTGATTACCTGTTAGAGTTCTAGGAGAGGGAGTTAGCAGTCAAGTTCAGGCTTGGCAGACTGAGGTGGGCACAGTCCCTAGGACTCCAGTGTAGATGAGAGGCTTCAACTCCAATCATATCTAGCACCTCCTGTTTATAACAACTGTTTAATGGTAATCTCTTTTCTAATTTGATTATGAAAGCTAAGCCTGGCCTGGCTGCACTGGCCCGTAACCGAGTGTCAGATGCCCGCAGCTGGCCTGGGATCTCTGTCGCCCATGGCATTGCTGACTGAGAACTGCATTATATGCATAACTCCAGTTCAGATATGGTGTTGCTTGCTGTGGTACCATTCTCTGAAATGGTGAAAAATCTCTAGGTGAAAAACCAAAAGCAAACAAACAAAAAAAACCCAAATACATATCTTCCTTTGAGTTGCCTGGTAGTTGCCGTCTTGGCAAATTCAGTGTATATGGGTCTGGCATAGTAAATGATCAGTATATAATCAAGAAAAAAAATTAAAATAATTGAAAAACAAAACTCACTTCATCATGTGATTGTAAAGCCCAGATTACAAGCAGAGTTTTCAAAGATAGAGAGGAAGAAAGAAACAGAGTGCGTTTATAGGCTGGGGTCCCTGGCTCAGCCCGTAAATATCCAGAGGGACCCCATCACCAGAGCAAGCAAAGGCAGCCCTATTAATTTTCAAAACTTTTCCCAGAGAGACACACTACCATTAGGAACCAGTTTTCCGGAAAGTGAGAGTTGCTAATGTAACGACTAGGGGGAAAAAAAAACAAACCCAACACAAACAAGGCAACCAACTTGGCCCCTCCCCTTTCTCGGAAAACGTACTTCAGAGAAAGACTCCGGACTGCAAGGTCCCCTTTCTAACCTGAAACAGCGCTTTCTGCCCAGAGACTTGTGACAAGCTACCACGGGCCTGGATTTTGATTGGGCAGTTGAGAAACTAAAATAGCGGGTAAAAGGAGAGAAAGCCTGTGATTTCTGCCGACGGGTGGGTGGGAAGGGGGTCCCCGACTCTCGCTCCGTGGCCTTGGCTCTGTTCTCCTCTGGGCCTGCCGCGCTCACCCTGAGACCCCGCGCGCGCCCGCCCGCCGCGCGCTCTGCTGCTTCCGCTCAGGCCCGACCTCTGGCTCCTTGGTACTCTTTCCCCGCGCAGTGCTAGTCGCCCGGGCTCGGCTTGTTCAAGCTCAGTCTTGAGCAGACCAACAGGCCCCGGAGAGGCCAGACACTGGCAGCCGAGGGAGGCAGGCTTCCTGTTCTATTCTCAGGCGACAGCTACCCGGACGGGACAGGGAGAAACAGGAGACAACGTCCCGGTCGTTGATGAGCTGCTGGGTGCGTGGGTGGGGGCTGAGGACGCTGGGCACTGCTTTGCAGCGCTGCCTGGTGTCACCCCAAGGGTTCTCTTTTCCTGGGTAGAGTGGAGGAGGGGCAGCCTGGTCACGAGGTCAGCGGTCTGTTGGGAGACAGGCGTTTGTGGGTCCAAGGTAAGAACCGCCTGAGTCAGCAGTCAGCGCTTAAGTGGCGCATTAAGCACCGGGCACTGTCCCCTCCTCTGGGCTCCCACCATTCTCCTCTGGGCGCCACACTTCCTCACTAGGTTCAAGGACTTGTATCTAAATCTAAATATCTCTCACTGTTGTGTGTATCACTTCTGTGGCATCTTAGGTTCTTTTTTTTTTTAAGCTTTATTGAGGAATACTTCACAGACCGTAAAATTTACCTATGTACAATGTTCTTCAGTGGGTTACAGTATATTCATGGAATTATGAAACTATCTTCTCAATATTAAAACATTTCATCACCTCCAAAAAGAAACATTGTACCAATTAGCCATCACTACCCATTTCTCCCCAACCACTCTCAGGCTAAGGAAACACTAATCTTTCTGTCTGGATGGATTTGCCTATTCTTGATAAATCATATAAATGGAATCATACAGTATGTGATTTTCTGTGACTGGCTACTATCACTTGCTGTAGTATTTTTAAAGATCATCCATTTTAGCAACTATTGGCACCTTTTTATTGCGGAATAATATTCCATTGTATATTACACCACATATTGTTTAGTCATTCATTAGTTAATGAGCATTTTGGTTGTTTTGACTTTTTGGCTATTAAAGGATATACTATTATCGACTTTTATATGCATGCATGAACTGAACTGATGTGTGCTAAGTCATTTCGGTCATGTCCAACTCTGTGTGACCCTATGGACTGTAGCCTGCCAGTCTCCTCTGTCCATGGAATTCTCCAGGCAAGAACACTGGAATTGGTTGCCATGCCCTCCGCCAGGGGATCTTCCTGACCCAGGGATTGACCGGCATCTCTCATGTCTCTTGCATTGGCAGGCAGTTTCTTTACCACTAGCACCACCTGGGAAGCCCCATCAACATGCATGGACATGTTTTCAGTTCTTTGGGTGGAGTGGAATTCTGTCTAGGAGTGGAATTGCTGGGTCATACAGTAACTATATCTTTAACATTTTCAGGAACTGCCAGGCTGCTTTCCAAAGGTGCCACACCATTTTGCCTTCCCACTAGAAGCATATAAGAGTCCCAATTTTCCTACATCCTTGCCAACACCTTTTTCTCTTCCCATCTTATTGTGATATAATTGACATACAGCACATAAGTTTAAGGTATTATATCACAATGTTAAGTGGACATCCATAATTTCATATGGATACAAAATTAAAGAAATAGAAAAAATGTTTGTCTTGTGATAAGAACTCAGGATTTTCTCTCTTAATTTTTATATATAACATCCTACTGTTCATTATATTTATCATGTACATTTAATCCTTATACATATAACTGGAAATCTGTACCTTACTGCTCTCACTGAATTCTCCCTTCCACAACCCCCTGCCTCTGAGTAACCACACATATGATCTCTTTTCCTATGGGTTTATTATTGAAGTATAATTGAAAATGCTATTAGTTCCTGTTATGCAATGTAGAGATTCGATGTTTCTGTTCACTTCAAGATAGTAGCCGTGATTATACTATCAGCATACAAAGATATCACATAGCTATACTGTACATTTTGTACCCATGCCTTATTTTGCAACTGGAAGTTTGTACCTCTTAATCTCCCTCACTGATTTCTTTCCTCCCTTACTCCCTCCTCTTTGGCAACCACCAGTTTTTCTCTGTAATTAGAAAATTGGACTATTTTGTTATGTCTGTTCATTTGTCCTGAAGTTTAGATTCCACATATAAGTGAAATCAGACAGTATTTGTCTGTCTCTGACTTATTTCATTTAGCACAACACTCTCTAGGTCCATCCAGTTGTCACAAAAAGCAAGATTTCATTCTTTTTTATGGCTGAGTAATATCCATTATGTAAATATATGTGCCACAACTTCTTTATCCATTCATCTACTGATGGGCGTTTAGGCTGCTCCCATATCTTGGCTGCTGTAAATGATGCTGCATAACAGAGAGGTATATATATCTTTTCTAATTAGTTTTCTTTGAGTAAGCTTGTTTTGTTTGGATAAATACCCAGGAGAGGAAATGCTGGATTATGAGATAGTTCTATTTTTAATTGTTTGAGTAGTTTCTATACTATTTTCCACAGTGGCTGTACCAATTTACACTCCCAGTTCACAAGGGTTCCCCTTTCTCTACATCCTTGTCAATATGCCTTATTTGTTATCTTTTTGATACTAGCCATTCTGACATGTGAGGTGATATTTCATTGCAGTTTTGATTTGCATTTCTCTGATGATTACTAATGCTGAGCATCTTTTCTTATGTCTGTAGCCATCTGTATGTCTTTGTTGGAAATATGTCTATTCAGATTCTCTGATTATTTTTAAATCAGTTTCTTTTTAATCTTTTGTTATGTAAGTCTTTTGTATACTATGGATATTAACCCCTTATTGGATATAAATTTGCAAATACCATTTATTCAGTAGGTTGCCTTTTCATTTTGTTAATATTTCCTTTGCTATGCAAAAGCTTAGATGAAGTCCTATTTGGATATTTTTGCTTTTACTTCCTTTGCCTGAGGAGATATATCCAAAGAAATATTACTAAGAGTGATATCAGACAGCTTACTGCCTTTACTTTCTTCTAGAAGGTTTGTGGTTTTAGGTCTTATATATGTCTTTAATTCATTTTGAATTTATTTTAGTGTATACTGTGAAAAAATAATCCAGTTGTGTTTTTGCATATAGCTGTTAAATATTCCCAACATCATTTACTGATGAGGCTATCTTTCCACTACTGTACTATTCTTGCTTCCTTTGGCCTAGATTATTTGCCTATAAATTGTGGGTTCATTTCTGGCCACTGTGTTCTGTTCCTTGGTTTATTTGTCTGTTTCTAAGACGGGTGGGTCATGGTGGAGAGGTTTGATAGAATGTGATCCACTGGAGAAGGGACTTGCAAAGCACTTCAGTATTCCTGCCTTGAGAATCCCATGAACAGTATGAAAAGGCAAAATGATAGGATACTGAAAGAGGAACTCCTCAGGTCAGTAAGTGCCCAATATGCTACTGGAGGTCAGTGGAGAAATAACTCCAGAAAGAATGAAGGGATGGAGCCAAAGCAAAAATAACACCCAGTTGTGGATGGGACTGGTGATAGAGGCAAAGTCCGATGCTGTAAAGAGCAATATTGCATAGAACCTGGAATGAATGTTAGGTCCATGAATAAAGGCAAATTGGAAGTAGTCAAACAGGAGATGGCAAGAGTGAACCTCGACATTCCAGGAATCAACGAACTAAGATGGACTGGAATGGGTGAATTTAACTCACATTACCACTATATCTAGACCATTCAGGTATGACCTAAATCAAATCCCTTATGATTACACAGTGGAAGTGAGAAATAGATTTAAGGGCCTAGATCTGATAGATAGAGTGCCTGATGAACTATGGAATGAGGTTCGTGACATTGTACAGGAGACAGGGATCAAGACCATCCCCATGGAAAAGAAATGCAAAAAAGCAAAATGGCTG
>SJYC01115595.1:0-49442 GCA_006408675.1 Madoqua kirkii | reverse complement strand
ATCTCCTGCATTCCAGGCAGATGCTTTAACCTCTGAGCCACCAAGGAAGACCTATTCAACACTATTTTATACTTCTACAACTTCTTTAATAATGATAAGCATGTCCATACTAGTCTTTGGACGTGTATTAACACTTCTAATTAAACAAAAATTGCTACCTTATTAGTAGGTTTCCCTGAATTTGACTCATAATGTCTTCAGTGATTTCAAAGTTTTGGCCTAATTGTAGATTTCTGTGATCCTCTAATGTCTATGTGTTTAAGACAACACAATCAGATTTTTAAATCAGGCCAAGAAGTTAAATATCTTACCTGATATTAAGCTTTACTAATATTTCAGGTACCCTTAATCTGTGTGTCAGAGTCTATCATTTGCAGCTTTCAAGATTAGTTTGGATAATCTTTCTTTCACAGGCAAAGGAAGAGAATGGATTGATTATTTACTTCTTACATTGCCTACAAATTTAAGGGATAAAATATCATTGGTGTACTTTCTTGTAAAGAAAAAGATTTCTCCCAGATTTATTTATTTTTCATTGTGTTATGAACTTTGTGTTACTGTGGACCAGAAAGTAATTCATTCACATGCACCCATAGCTGTACTTACACACCCACATGCCATACTCTCCCCACTCTCACACATCCACACACACACCACACACACATATTTCTCAAACATACTGATGTTAGTAGAGAATCATGAAGCCAAGGAGAAGGCTCAGTAGAAGCAGCATGTAAGGAAGACTCATTTTAGAGAAAGAGTGAAAAATATAGATATGATATGTCTTTTCCAAGAGTCATTTTCTTTTTCATACTCAGAGAATTCAGATAGTTTGGGGAGAACAGCAGTATATTCAGTTCAAAACACAATCCTCATAGCCTTTGATGATAACAATAGTCACATAACTCAATTGTAGCCACTGATTTGAAAGTGGAAGTGAGACTTCTGGGAAAGTTCTTTACAAAGGAGCCAGATTTACTGGGTATATGTCTTTTTGCCCTTCTTCTTCCTAAATGTACTGTGGATGAGTTCTAAATGTGGAGTTCTTATCACCACAAAGCTATCACGAGGGAAGGACCCAGAAAAATGCAGAGACTTGAGAGCTGACATTCTTGAACTCTTGAACTAATATCACCACCAACTTATCTCTGAACATCTCAGGATGCGAGTGAAACACAACACACGATTTGCTTACATCAGCTTTCAGGCTGGGGTTTGTGTTGCTGTTGTTTAGTCACTAAATCATGTCTGATTCTTTTTGACCCCATGGACTGTAGCCCACCAGGCTTCTCGGTCCATGGGATTTCCCAGGCAAGAATACTGGCGTGGGTTGCCATTTCCTTCTCCAGGGGATCTGGATTTTCTGTTTTTTAATCTTGTCACATTCTTACAAGTATAAGTGATGTATATCGAGAGAAGAGAGTATACAAAAGAATGAGTTTTAAAAGTTTTATGTGGGGGGTGTTTTTAATGTGCTGATGTTTATCTCACTTTAAGAGAAGTAGTTCACGGAATCCCTACCAGCTTTAGCAGTTTGAATTGCTCAGTATTTCCTATCCTTCCCAAATTCCCTGGACTCTCTGGAATTTTCTCCATGCTGCCTCTATAATTATAGATACTAGAAAGTAATTTCATTTTTTCTCTTTTTTCTAAACTCTTGGTGTTTACAATGTTGTTCTTATCAAGTTGGGCTCCAGCCATCTACTTTGCATGTAGTTTCCTTCACCTGAGACAACATATTCCAACATGAGGAAACATACAAGTGAAATGCTTGTTTCAGGTTGCAGGTTCTGTAATTGATTTCTTTGTTCTCCGTCACTAAGAATCATAGAGCAACTTACTTGATTCAAGTGATATCTGTATTTTTCTATTAGTATATGTGATATTTGTTTATTAAATGAACACTTCATAGCTACTAGAAATCATCATAAAACTGGAGCTGATAGTTTTTAAGAAAAGTAATTCACTGATGAAAGTATTGGAGAGGTCCTCTTTTCTCTTTCCTGCCTAGACTATTGTTGTTTAGTCCCTAAGTCATGTTCAACTCTTTGTGACCTTTTGGACTGTAGCCTGCCAGGTTCCTCCATGGGATTTCCCAGGCAAGAATGCTGGAGTGGGGTTGCCATTTCCTACCTGGTCTCCTGCATTGCAGGCGGATTCTTTACTGCTGAGTCACCAGGAAGCCCCTGCTCAGACTAGTCCCTTCAAAAGTATTGAGAGTTCATCTATTTTTAATGTATGAATTATAGTAATAATGCATTTATTGATGTATTTATTGATTATTAAAGTATTTATTAGTATTACTCAGGATTTTTCTATTTTTACAGTTTTTCTACATGCATGGGAAACACATACATACATATTTACACACATCTTGGATATGAGTCAAACTATCAAACTTAAAATTTTGACTCTTTAGATACAGGGCCTTGAAGAAAATTAACTCCAGTTAGCTCAGAGGTGAAAGCATCTGTCTGGAATGTGGGAGACTGAGGTTCGATCCCTGGGTTGGGAAGATCCCCTGGAGAAGGAAATGGCAACCCACTCCAGTACTCATGCCTGGACAATCCCATGGAGGGAGGAGCCTGATAGGCTACAGTCCATGGGGTCGCAAAGAGTTGGACACAACTAAGCGACTTCACTTTCACTTTCTTTCAAATACTCAGAACTCCCCCAAAGAGAAAATTTTTATGATTTTCATGAGCAGTATGATCACATGGATACTGAAGGGAAGTAATTTGTCCATGGTTACTGCTGAACCTCAAAGGCAGCAAAGGAGTTAACTCAAGAGTTTAAATTACTTTCTTATAGGATTGCAGTTGTGCATCCCTATGAGAAGTATAGATTTCTTATTTAAAATCTGTCTTCAACATCAGATGTTTCTGGAAAATATTACATTAGCTAAAGATACTATAAAATTGTAGTAAATAATGATATAAAATGGATACTTTAAAGATTACTTGTTTAGATTTAATTGGCACTTATAAAATATCTACTAAGAGCCAAATACCTTCACTTTTCTCATCTCATTCAATCTGATCCTCAAAATATTCATCAACCGTCTTATTGACTGTATTGTATCCTCTCCAGATTCGTATATTGAGGTCCTACCTTGAGAACCCCATGAACAGTATGAAAAGGCAAAATGATAGGATACCAAAAGAGGAACTCCCCAGGTTATTAGGTGCCCAATATGCTACTGGAGATCAGTGGAGAAATAACTCCAGAAAAAATGAAGGGATGGAGCCAAAGCAAAAATAGTACCTAGCAGTGGCTGTGACTGGTGATAGAAGCAAGATCCAATGCTATAAAGAGCAATATTGCATAGGAACCTGGAATGTCAGGTCCATGAATCCAAGGCAAATTGAAAGTCATCAAACAAGAGATGGCAAGGGTGAACGTGGACATTCTAGGAATGAGCGAA
Source organism: Madoqua kirkii (assembly GCA_006408675.1). Classification (NCBI taxonomy): domain Eukaryota; kingdom Metazoa; phylum Chordata; class Mammalia; order Artiodactyla; family Bovidae; genus Madoqua; species Madoqua kirkii. The sequence goes on along the minus strand of SJYC01115595.1, from coordinate 46,018 downwards.
CTAAAATGGAATGGGGTGAATTTAACTCAGATGACCATTATATCTACTACTGTGGGCAGGAATCCCTCAGAAGAAATGGAGTAGCTATCATGGTCAACAAAAGAGTCCAAAATGCAGTACTTGGATGCAACCTCAAAAACGACAGAATGATCTCTTGTTCGTCTCCAAGGCAAACCATTCAATATCACAGTTATCCAAGTCTATGCCCCAACCAGTAATGCTGAAGAAGCTGAAGTTGAACAGTTCTATGAAGACCTACAAGACCTTTTAGAACTAACACCCCAAAAAGATGTCCTTTTCATTATAGGGGACTGGAATGCAAAAGTAGGAAGTCAAGAAACACCTGGAGTAACAGGCAAATTTGGCCTTGGAATGCGGAATGAAGCAGGGCAAAGACTAATAGAGTTTTGCCAAGAAAAACGCACTGGTCATAGCAAACACCCTCTTCCAACAACACAGCTGCTTAGTGGCAGAATTAGGCTTTGAGTTCCTTTGTTTATACAAAGCCCAGGATCAGTCGCCCCTCCAGAGAGGTGTGCCGGGCTCCAGAACATGGCACGGGGGCAGCCAGATATCTCCTGAATGAAAACACCTCTCACCACCATCACCCTAGTCCAGACCACATCCCACCCTCCCCAGCGTGGTCTCAGAGGCCTCTGGGGGTCTCCTGTTTCCCGCTTGACCGCCTGTTCTCCAGCACGCATGCCAGGAATGTGGGTGGGGTGAATCAGTGCAGAGACGACAAAAGTGAAAGCGTGAAAGTGAAGTCGCTCAGTCCAGTCCAACTCTGGTGACGCCGTGGCCTGCAGCCCGCCAGGCTCCTCTGTCCATGGGATTCTCCAGGCAAGAATTCTGGGGTGGGCAGCCATTTCCTTCTCCAGGGCATCTTCCTGACCCAGGAATCAAAGCCAGGTCACCTGCACTGCAGGAGGATTCTTTACCATCCGAGCCACCAGGGAAGCCTTTGACAGAACCCTCCCTAAAAGCCCTCCATGCCCACAGAGGCTCCTGGGATGCACAAAGACGTCAGCACGGCCAAGGCCACCCATCTAGCTCTCTCATGTGCCCGTTCCTGAGTGTCCTTCTCCAGCTCCAACCCCCGTCCTCTGGGGAGCACCACCCCATGACAACCTCCTGGCACCCAGGGAAGGGGCAGTTTGAGACAGAGAGCCGTGAGGCAGGCCCTGGCCCCAGAGCACAGCAACGAGGGCAGGTCCCAACAAGGCTCTACTTTCTGCCACCGCCCAGCAGTTAGAACTCTGAAGCAAAAAGGTTGCCATGGGATGCAAACTTATCTGAACTTAAAAACTGAAGTCAGATGTCTTCTGACACCAAGGCAAGTCTGCTTGGCTGACTGCGATGACACAGTTTGATGTGACAGATAAGCTTCTCTAATCAAAGGAACTGGAGCTGCAGCTCCAAGTTTGGGTGAAAAAAAAATTTTTTTAACGTTGACAGCATACAGCAAGCCACAAAAAGCATCCTTTTGCAAGTTTAAATGTATGATTAAAAAGACCTCACATGTGTTTTAAAGCGTGCTTGTGAAGAAAAACTGTGAGGACCACTGTCTTTTTCAATGCCCATCATTTTTACCTGCTCAGAGATGTCCCCTGCGGCGTTTTGTGGCTGTTCCTCCTCAAATGCATCCAGCTCCTTCCCACGAAGTGGGGGTTTGTGACCCTCTGTCCTTCCCTTCCCTAGAACATCTCTCCCCTGGACCCTCGCTCTCATGTCCGCTCCCTGACCACCCCAACCAACAGAGCCTCCACACTCACCATACGGGTCACCCTGCTGTGTAAGGAAGGCACTTACATTCAAGTACGCTGCACAGCAAGTAAGAGCACTGCTGGAAAGCCAAGGATGGTGGCAAGAGAACGACAACAGGGGGCAAGCGTGGGAGGGGGTGGCCCCTTTCAATCCTGCTGCATCTCCCGCCTCTAGGCCAGGGCCTGGCACACACTCAGTGCTCTGGAAACACGCTCCAGACGTTCTCTAGGTGAGGTGGGCACAGTTTAGATCCAAGTCTGGGCCACAGATAATCACTGTAGTTGGCCCTTCACATCTGCAGTTTTCAAACTCACAGATTCAACCAATTGAACTGAGGATCAAATGTTTTCTGAAAAGGTGGGGGTGGGGGGGAATTCTAGAAAGTTCCAAATAGCAAAACTTGAACTTTCTGCACACCGGCAACTATACATATAGCATTATATTGCATTAACATTCGGTTTTATAAGCAGAGGTGATATGAAGCATAGGGCAGGATGTGAATACGGTTATATACAAATATATTTGACCCTTGGTCAAGAAGAGGGTGGAGGCACCAAACCTCTGCACAGTTGAAAATCTGCATACAACTTTTAGTCAGCCCTCCATGGGTGCAGTTCCTCCATATTTGTGTTTCTGCATCCGAAGATTCAAGCAACCCTGGGTCACGTAGTCTTACAGCATTTATTATTGAAAAAAAGTCTGAGTCTAAGTGGACTCACGCAGCTGTAACCTGTGCTGCTCTGGGGTCAAGTGTGCTGCGCCATCCCACGTAAGGGAGGTGTGCACCCTCGGATCCTGGCGTCCATGGAGGTCCTGGAACCAGACCCTGTGGCTCCCGAGGGACGACTGCACTGAGGAGTGACTGAGTGAGTAAATGAAGGAGCAGAGGAATTCAGATGTGAGTGCCTGGAATCCCACACTCTGCCCCGTCTGACAAACGCCGAATGCGTCCTTCTGATCCAACTCCAGCATTATCCAATTTGTTGCAATCTTCTTCGGTTCCGCGGGGGAGCAGGTCCCAAGATGTGTGGACTGACCTCAGTGGGGTCCCTGATGACACAGCATTGCCAGCCTGGGCAGCAGCAGATAAGTGTTATCAGTTCCTGAGAGGCCCTGGGGTGGCTGACTCCCAGAGAAAACCGGAGGCCTCAGTCCAGTGACGTTCTGGAAGGGGCCTCAGGCGTGGGACCAGAGGCCAGAAAGAGGCCAACCCCTGCCCAGGGCTGTGCTTCAGCCTCAACAGCCCTCACTGCTCTCTCACCATCTCAAGGCCACTTTATCTGAGCTTAGAGACACAGGCCTCACTGGGAGACTACAGGGACTCCCAGGGACTCCTTGGGACTTCCTGGTGGTCCAGTGGCCGAGACTGCTTCCTTCCAATGCAGGGTTAGGGTTAGGTTCAATCCCTGGTCAGGAAACTGGATCCCACATGCTTCAACTAAGACCCAGCACAGCCAAGTAAGTAAATAAGTACCCTTTTAATTATTTTTTTTTTAAGACAGGCCTTCTCCCTGGAAAAGGAATCAGCTATGGGTTGATGGGATTACAGATAGTCCTTTCCTCCACCTGGCTCTCCCTGATACACATGGTAGGCTGGCTGGGTGCTGGGTATAGACAAAGAGGAGGGTACAGTGGAACCCTGTCCTCAAGAGATTCCGAAGGGGGCCATCAAGGCTCCATGCAGACCAAGAGAGGTCCTGCCTCCCCAGGTGCCCATCTCTGGGCCCTCCTAAGTCTCAGACATCACTGTTCTCTTCATCATCCCCGCCACCGCCACCACAAACAACTTTACATAAGCCAACCCTTCTGATGGTCTTGACAAAGACCATACAGACTAAATTTTTTAAACCACTTAAAAAAAATTCATCTTGTTCAAGTCACCTTTTTTTAAGAAAAAAAAATCAGGTAAGAGAATTTTGAGTCATAATCCATATTCGTGGCATAGTCTTCACTGCGGACTCCATTGTTGTGAAAACTAGGAAGAATCTGTAAGAACAGGGCCTGGGTCCACTGTGATGGTTGCTGGATTCCCAGGGCTCAGAAGTGTCCAGCATGACACTAATTTTTTTTAAAGATAGGCCTTCTCCCTGGAAAAGGAATCAGCTATGGGTTGATGGGATTACAGATAGTCCTTTCCTCCACTTGGCTCACCCTGATACACACGGCAGGCTGGCTGGGTGCTGGTATAGACAAAGAGGAGGGTACAGTGCAATCTCTGTCCTCAAGAGATTCCGAAGGGGGCTATCAAGCCTCTATGCAGACCAAGAGAGGTCCTACCTCCCCAGGTGCCCATCTCTGGTGCTCGGCACCTTTTGCCCAATTAGGAAGTGGCAGCGACAGGATTTGAACCCAGATCTCCAGGCTGATTTGGTCCCAGGTCTTTAGCTGGGCCCATCATATTTCATGCCATTTACAATGTCTCTACATTGGTTTGCAAGAAAGGGAAAAACAGAACTGTGAGCCAACAAGCCCCTGCTCTCCCACCCGGGAGAGGATGGCCTTGGGCAGAAGGTTCTAGAAAAGGGAGACAGGGCACCTTCCTCTCAGTATGAGGTCATTGCCAGGGTGCCAGAAAGACACTAGGATGTGCCCCTTACAAGCAAGAGAGCTGTCCCGGCCAGATCCCCGGAGGACACCTGGGGAGAAGGTGTGACCAGTTCCAGAGAATACTCTCCAGCCCCACCTGATCACTGGAAGGCAAGGGCGGTGCGCTATCTTTCAAGCCAAGTGGGAAGGGAGGAACTAAAGAGAAAAATACAAGTCCAGGGAGGTCAAGCGAGTTTCGTTAAGTCATAGTCGGTCACGGGGCCAGACATGATTTCAAAACCCACAGTCCCCTGCTCTGCCAACGAAACTATGGGGAGAGGGGGACAGAAGTAGGGGAAACGGAGTCTGTCTGCAGGGAGAAGATTCAGAAAAGAAACTGGCCTTCTTAGAAAATGAAGTAGAAAGCTCCCTCCTGAGGGCAGGCTCCGAGACGTGCAGGGCCGTGGGTACAGTCTCCTCTCCTTCGTGGGCAATTCAGCAAGAAGTGCCAGAGACTTAAAGGCATTCTTTCCACTTAGCCAAGAATGCAACCACTGGAAACGGATCTAAAGCCCCAGTCAGGAAGGCGTTATGGACAAAGATGTCTACACAGCATTAGTCATAAGAGTAGGAGGTGGGACACGATCCAAATAGCTGACGGTAAGAAAATTCGAAGAAAATTGAGGCAGTCATAGACTATTGCACAGCCAGTTACATTGTTCTTTGAGAGGACTTCCTCATGGTGGGGGTGGGAATGCTAACACTAATGTGCAGGCGGAGAAGAAAGAGGATGTGAAATTATGTATGCAGAATGACAACTGATATCTAAACAAGGAAGGCACAGGAAAAAATCGGAAGCAAACAGGCCAAAGTGGTATTGCAATGGCCTTTATGGGATAAGACAAAGGGAACTTGGGTTGTTTAATCTGATTGTTGTATCTCTCTTCTTTAAAAAAATGGAAAATATTTTGAACATTTTCCTGATTATAAATTAATACTTTCTATTGGTAAAAAAAAAAAAATTTAATATAGATGTGTGTGAAAGTAAAATGTGGGCCATTTCCTGGCATTCCAGTGGTTAGGTTTCTGTGTTTTCACTGCCAAGGGCCTGGGTTCACTCACTGGTGAAGCAACTAAGATACAGCAAGCTACAGCATGGTCAAAAAAAAAAAAAAAAAAGAGTAAAAAGTGAAAGAACCTTTGTAATTCCACAGGATACATTATATCTGGCTAAGACTCCAAGCTCCAAGTGCAAGGGTCAGGTAACTAGATTCCATATGCCACAACTGAGTTCATACGCCACAGCTAAAGATCCTACGTGCCACAACTAAGATCTGGCACTGCCAAATAATTAAATATCTAAAAACTTAGTTACTATCCTCTTAGTCACACACACACACACACACACACACACACACACACACACACACACACATCTACAGACATACACAGATGCATGTGTTCAGTTCAGTTCAGTCACTCAGTCGTGTCTGACTCTTTGCAACCCCATGAACCGCAGCACGCCAGGCTTCTCTGTCCATCACCAACTCCCGGCGTTTACTCAAACTCATGTCCATCAAGTCAGTGATGCCATCCAACCATCTCATCCTCTGTCATCCCCTTCTCCTCCTGCCCTCAATCTTTCCAAGCATCAGGGTCTTTTCAAATGAGTCAGCTCTTTGCATCAGGTGGCCAAAGTATTGGAGTTTCAGCTTCAACATTAGTCCTTCCAATGAACACCCAGGACTGATCTCCTTTAGGATGGACTGGTTGGATCTCCTTGCAGTCCAAGGGACTCTCAAGAGTCTTCAACACCACAGTTCAAAAGCATCAATTCTTCAGCACTCAGCTTTCTTCACAGTCCAACTCTCACATCCATACATGACCACTGGAAAAACCATAGCCTTGACTAGATGGACCTTAGTCGGCAAAGTAATGTCTCTGCTTTTTAATATGCTGTCTAGGTTGGTCATAACTTTCCTGCCAAGGAGTAAGCGTCTTTTAATTTCATGGCTGCAGTCACCATCTGCACTGATTTTGGAGCCCAGAAAAATAAAGTCAGCCACTGTTTCCACTGTTTCCCTATCTATTTGCCATGAAGTAATGGGACCAGATGCCATGATCTTCGTTTTCTGAATGTTGAGTTTTAAGCCAACTTTTTCACTCTCCTCTTTCATTTTCATCAAGGGGCTTTTTACTTCCTCTTCACTTTCTGCCATAAGGGTGGTGTCATCTGCATATCTGAGGTTATTGATATTTCTCCCGGCAATCTTGATTCCAGCTTGTGCTTCATCCAGCCCAGCGTTTTTCATGATGTACTCTGCATATAAGTTAAATAAGCAGAGTGACAGTATACAGCCTTGACGTACTTCTTTTCCTATTTGGAACCAGTCTGTTGTTCCATGTCCAGTTCTGACTGTGGCTTCCTGACCTGCATATACGTTTCTCAAGAGGCAGGTCAGGTGGTCTGGTATTTCCACCTCTTAAAGAATTTTCCACAGTTTATTGTGATCTACACAGTTGAAGGCTTTGGCATAGTCAATAAAGCAGAAATAGATGTTTTTCTGGAACTCTCTTGCTTTTTCCATGATCCAGTGGATATTGGCAATTTGATCTCTGGTTCCTCTGCCTTTTTTAAAACCAGCTTGAACATCTGATACATACACAAATACACATACATATTATTTCCTTTAACACACACAAAAAAAGGGACAATATATAAACCCTGTTTTGGAACTTGCTTTTTTCCATGCAATATAACACATTCATTTCTCCATGTGCATGTACACAGGTTAGCCTCACTATTTTTACCCCCAATGACTGCTTAATGCACCACTGTGGGATGCAGCAAAACTTCTGGCTCCACACTACAGAAAACAGCATGGAGGCTCCTCAGAAAACTAAAACTAGAATTACCATATGATACGGCAATCTCACTCCTGGGCACATACCCAGAGAAAACTGTAATTCAAAAAGATACATGTGCCCTGACGTTCACAGAAGCACTCTTTATAATATCCAAGACACGGAAGCAACCTCAATGTCCACTGACAGATGAACAGATAAAGAAGATGTGGTACACATATACAATAGAATGCTACTCAGTCATGAAAAATGACTGAAATAATGCCATTTGCAGCAAGATGCAGCTAGAGACTATCATACTAAGGGAAGTCATCGAGACAAAGATAAACATTGTATGATATCGCTTACCCATGGAATCTAATATATGACACAAATGAAGCAATCTACGGAGCAGAAACAGACACACAGAGTATTACATACAGAAAGGATAAACAGCAAGGGTCTACTGTACAGCACAGGCAACGATGTTCGATATTCTTAGATAAACCATAATGGAAAAGAATATATATTCCTAGAGACCCTAATTCAATGTTGTAAGAAGCTTCAGGCAGCTCCTTGCGCAGCCACAGTGAAAGACCCACACGGAAGCAGAGCTGCTCTAGCTAAAAAGAGGCAGAGTCACAAACTTCACGAAATCTCCTTCTCAGCCATCCTGGAGGCTGCTCCCAGAACCAGGCTGGCTCCAGTAATCTGATACAGCAACTGCACAACTGTAGGATGGAACACTAGGCTGCCATCAAAAGTAACAAAGCAGCTGCGTGTGCCAAGGGGGAATTTCCCACGATGCATTTTTAAGTGATGTGGACTGAAAGAATAATGCACAGTGTAACATCGTGAGTTTCAGTTTCAGATGGCATGTGGGCTCTTAGTTTCCCAACCAGGGATCGAACCCATGCTCCTTGAGTTGGAAGCTCAGAGTCTTAACTACTGGCCAGCCAGGGAAGTCCCTGTGGGTCTCAGTTTTACTCGGGGACCCTGCTGGAGACTATAGCTCAGGAAACAGCCTCTCAGAGGCTCTGAGGGGATTGCTCTGAAGAGGGAGGGGGAGGAGTCAGTATATAAGTATTTCAGGGAGAGAATAATAAATGCAGTCAAGCCTGAAGACTATCACTAGTCATAGCTCATATGTCTCTGTTGAGTTTAGTGCTCTTATATGTAGAAAGTAAAGTTGCTCAGTCGTATCCGACTCTTTGCAACCCCATGGACTGTAGCCCACCAGGCTCCTCCATCCATGGAATTTTCTAGGCAAGAGTACTGGAGTGGGTTGCCATTTCCTTCTCCAGGAGATCTTCCTGACCCAGGGATCAAACCAGGGTCTCTCACATTGCAAGCAGACGCTTCACTCTCTGAGCCACCAGGGAAGATGCAAAAAATCTAGATCCATTAGATTTTTTTCTGAGATATCACCAACTATCTAAGCGGCCTGCTTTTCCAAAGCACATAGCTCCTAATCCTGTTTTTCACCCTGAATTCTTTACAGGGTACTGTCCCTCAGTGATTGCACTGGTTAATGACTTAATCCTTGTAAAACTGGACGGTGTAGGGTCTCTCACATGCAAGCAGACGCTTCACTCTCTGAGCCACCAGGGAAGATGCAAAAAATCTAGATCCATTAGATTTTTTTCTGAGATATCACCAACTATCTAAGCGGCCTGCTTTTCCAAAGCACATAGCTCCTAATCCTGTTTTTCACCCTGAATTCTTTACAGGGTACTGTCCCTCAGTGATTGCACTGGTTAATGACTTAATCCTTGTAAAACTGGACGGTGGGCAACACTCCTTGTTTTATAGTGAGAAAGACAATGTACTGAACAGCAGGTATTGTATATGATCCTTACATTTTTAAAAGTCCAATATATGTGTTAAACAAAATTTTCTGTATGCTTGAGCTTGCATATAAAAAATCTGATATATGCCATTCCTGCAGAATCCTTATCACAATGTGTAGTGATGCAGTATTTGTTTTCCCATTAATCTGTCAACCTTCACTAGACAGTAAGCTCTTAGGAGACAGGACCCATATCTGCTCACCAGTGGAGCTCTAGAGTCCAGATCATTCTCTGGAACATGGTGGGTCCTCAGGAAGTATTTGTTAAAGATGGACAGAGAAAGATAAAGGAAAAAAGGAAAGAAAAAACTTGTTCAAAGAAAGGAAGAAGGGAAGAAAAAGAAAGAGAAAAGAAAAGGCAGGGAGGCAAGGAGAAAGAGAGGAGGAGAAAGAGATGGAGAGAGAGAGGGAAGGAGGGAGGAGAAAATCAGATTTGGAATTTTACAACTTTAATTGGCTGTTATTGTTCAATCCCTAAGTTACATTTGACTCTTTGCAACCCCATGGACTGTAGCACACCAGGCTCCTCTGTTCCTCCACTGTCTCCCAGAGTTTGCTCAGTTTCATGTCCACCAAATCCGTGATGCCATCTAACCATCTCGTCCTCTGTTACCTCCTTCTTCTCCTGCCTTATTGAAGCCTTATTTCCCAGCCTCAGGGGCTTTTCCAATGAGCCGGCTGTTCCCATCAGGTGGCCCAAGTTTTGGAGCTTTAGCTTCAGCATCAGTCCTTCCAATGAATATTCAGGGATGATTTCTTTGGCACCTAGCATTCTTTATGGTCCAATTCTCACATCCATGCATGGCTACTGGAAAAACCATAGCTTTGACTCTATGGACCTTTGTTGGCAAAGTGATGTGCCTGCTTTTAATTGGCTGAATATGTTTTAAATGTTGTCATCAGAAAATAAAACACAGATCCAGAAACTCCTATGGTCCCAATGTATGGCTTAACTAATAATAACTACAAGGTGAATGCCACCAAGACCAAGAAAAAGAACCTGGCCAGCCTCCCGTAACCCCCTCCACGAGCCGGTCCCCAAGCTCTGCTCCACCTCCTCCAGAAGCAGTAACCTTTATCCTGACTTTTTCCAGTACAGTGACTGCAAACTCACCATCGGGGAGCAGGGTGGGGTGGGGGTTTTAAAGCTCCTGGGGCCACCGAGGTGCTGTTACCTCTGCAGATACCCTTCTCTCCCCAAACTTGCGCAAGACCCGCCTGACCCTGCGGGCCCATGGTGTGGGCTATGCAATCCTCATCCGCTTTCAAAATACAATTTTAAGCAACTCTAGTGGATTGAGCTTCTGGTCTATGGAGAAAGGGAAGCGAAAGAGGATCAAAAACCGCTCTGAGTGATTTCAAGTTCAAGGTGGTCCATCAGGAAGGAGGCAAGGATGCACACCGTGCCGAAGGGGCAGCGCCAGGCCGGCAGGGCGGTTGGTGCAGACCCAGCGGGCGCCAGGCGCAGCAGGTAGGTGCTGGCCAAGCCGAGGCACAGCAGTGAGTGGGCGGCCTGGAAGTATCCACCCTGTGGATACTGCCTGTGGGCATCCACCCATTCATCCGTTCACAGAGCGGGGCAAACCGGTCCTGGAGGAAACACTGTGAGTGGGCCCTTGAGGGGAGAGGTAGCAGTCCCACTAGGAAGAGTCAGAATTCGGGGAAAGTGCTCCCTGTCCCTGCACCCGGAGCCTCCCGGCCTGGCCAGTGGGGACTGAGCGGTTGTGAGTGGGCAGTGCTGCAGTGCTGAGAACACAGGCATCACCCTCCACCTGGGAGAGGAAAGAGCCTGGAGGCCTGAACTCCACCGCCACCCACGCTCCCCTGGCCCCGGCCCTGCCCCCAGCTTGCTGTCAGTCTATCCCTTCAGAGGCTCTCACCTCCTGAGTTCTAAGATGGAGCTGGAGAAGCTCCAGGACTGCATATCAGCAGGTAACAGACAAGGAGGAAGCTTGTGCAGCTGCCCTGACCGCATCTGAAGGAAGCAGGTTTGCTCCCCAGACCCAGGATCTGAGCACCGTCCCTGGGGTCCAGTCACCCACATCACGGGATTTCCAATCAAGGAGAAAGCAAAGCGGTGGCCACTGAGTCCATCCCCTGAAGGATGTGTCTTGAAGGAATCCTGTCTGGTTTCCTGCAGGGCCCCAGTCGCTCAGCTGAGCCCTCTGGTGCATCCACACCCAGCCTCACTAAGCTCCTCTGGGCCTTCGAAGCCAAGATTTCCACCTGAAGCTAAGGAAGTGCGTGGCAGTGGTTCCACAGCAGAACACGACGGAGGAAGGGTTTTTGGAGTTAGGAACTCTCATCTTCTACAGATGAGAAATTCCGGAGGCTGACTGTGCCCCAGGAAACGGCACACTGGGCTCCAGGCCTCTGTTTCCTATCTGCTCTATGGCGAAGCAGGCGAGTTTAAACATCCCCGTGGACCCAGCACGTTAGACATTTCAGGGCCTGTGCACTTCCTGTGTGACCATTTCTTGTCCCGTCCTTGCTTGGAGGTTGCTGCTCCTCTTTCTGCACCTGAGCTGGGAGCCGGGCGTGGGAACGCTGGGCCGCGTCCTCCCTGGGAGGGGGCCTGAGTTCCGCCAGCTGCCCCGCCAGCCACTGTCCGCAGCAGCTGCTGACCTGTGGTAACCCCGATGGGAGTGTACTTCTTCAGACACTTTGTGCTCATCCCGACAGAAGTGATCCTCAGATAATTAAATATTTTCAAGAGAAAAGTTTGAAATTACATCTTCTCATACTTAGAGAAGCACTGAAAACATTAACTATGATAGCTGCTGCTTATGAACAGCAGGAACCTTCTACCAAGGGGTATGCTGGATTGCACACCCCCTTCATCAAAATCACATGTGCACTGGACTTCCCTGGTGGTACCGTGGATAAGCAGAGCAGGGGACACTGGTTCAATCCCTGGTCTGCAAAGATTCCACATGCTGCGGAGCAACCAAGCCGTGTGCCATGATTTCTGGAGGTCACACTCCAGAGCCCGGGAGCCACACTCCAGAGACCGGGAGCCACAAGCCAGCAAGCCCACGTTCCTGGAGCCTGCGCTCTGCAACAAGAAAAGCCCCCGCAATGAGAACCACAACGAAGAGTAGCCCCTGCTCACCTCCACCAGAGAAAGCCCGAGAGAAGCAAGGTGCAGCCATAAATGCATTCATTTATTATAAAAAAAAGACGTGCAAAACTTTTTTGAAAATCACATATACTGGCCTCTCCCCTCATCTCAAAACAGTTCTCAGAGCTCTCAAAGAGCCTGTCTCCCGGGTTATAATCCTCAGGTTGTCTTGAAGACAATTTTCCATTCCTTTTTTAGACTGACTACTGATTACTTTCCCTGTTAACAGCACCCTTGGAGGCACCCGGCTTACTGCAGTGATGAGGGAGGGGAACCCCTGGCATCCGTGGCAGAGGCTGAGGAGGCCGGTTCCGAGGTGCTCGAGGCTGCCTCCCAGGACAGAACCATCGTCCACGCCCTCTCCTGATTCTCGTATGTGCCTTTAGGTGCTTGTGTTGGTGGAAAACACCAGACTGCAAGTCACACTTTAGCACAAGAGGGTTTACAGATTTTCACACACCTCTGAGGAGGCAAATTAATGGAAAACTGTAGTTTGCTTTGTATGAAATTCTACCAAGAGTTTTACGCATCTCAGAAAATCACAGGGGGATCAGCCACATCTCTCCTGGAATTCAAGTCCCCAAAAGAGCATCCTTAAGGCCCCCTGCGTTTGCAGCCAGGCACGCCTGATGTTCTAATGTGCCGTCAGCCTATCACCTTGTGTTGCCTTGGGCCTGCTGGTGGAACTGGTGGGCATGTACCAACTGAGATGCACAGAGGTTATTATGACCTGCTTTCTCCTTTATAGATCAGCTGGAGCATCATGCTGTTTTTTTCATTTTTTAAATTATTTATTCATTTATTTATTTTTGGCTGTTCTGCATCTTGGTTGCAGCCTGGGCTCTTCCCCGGTTGTGACATGCAGGCTCCTCACGGCGGTGGCTTCTCTTGTTGAGGCAGAGGGGCTCTAGGGCACACAGGCTTCTGAGGTTGCAGCACGTAGCTGCGGTTTCCAGGCTCTAGAGCACAAGCTCAACAGTTGAGGCTCATGGGTTTAACTGCTCTGCGGCATGGGAGGGATCTTCCCAGACCAGGAATTGAACCTGTGTCTCCTGCATTGCAGGCGGCTTCTTTACCAGGGAAGCCTCATTACAGCTTCTTAAAAACTTATATGTATAGTACGTTTTATTATCTGTTGATGATTTTTAGTGAGGGCCATGGACCGCCCCCCGCCTCCCGCCACCCGGAGTTCCTGAGCCTCTTTCAGGGCAGTGCTGATATCACCATGATGACATCTGATGATTAAAAAGCCACAGTGGGTGAAATTGCTGCCGCTCCAGCAGGAAGCAAGGAAGCAGCCCTAAACTGGGCCGTGTCCTATACAGACTCACACTCACAACGACAGAACAGGCCAGTATTACTGAAGAGGAGCCTTGATGAGCAGTAAAAATAATAACTCCACTGACTCTTAGCCCTTGAGTTTACGACCTTTAATACTCTGTGTCATGAGATTGGCACGATGTATGAAGCACTTTGGCTGGAGCCTGGGTAGACGACTGTGGAGGAAAAGCTTTAGAGAGCTCGTTAGAGTTGGCGCTGATTCTCCTCTTTGTCCCCGGAATGCTGTTTTTACTGGAAAGAACAGCCAGCAGACACTGTGGGTATTCAGACTACGAGTGGCAGTGTTAACGAACGCTATTTCCTAAAATTAATTTATGCATTTTTGGCTGTGCTGGGTCTTCCCTGCTGCAGGCAGGCTTCCTCTCGTTGCAGCGAGCCGGGCGGGGCTACTCCTTATCCCGGTGCTTGGGCTTCTCATTGCAGTGGCATCCCCCCTTGCAGAGCACACGCTCTTGGCGTGCAGGCTTAGCGGCTGTGGCACACGGACTTAGTTGCTCCACAGCATGTGAAATCTTCCCAGATTAGGAATGGAACCCATGTGCCCCGCATTGACAGGTGAATTCTTATCTACTGTGCCACCAGGGAAATCCACGCCTGCTATTTCTGCCACTGTTTAACGATGTCTTTTGGAAGATCTGAACCACTGGGTTAACAAAACTTTCCAAATGACCAATGTGGATACACAATAAAAACCACACCTGAGTAAAAGATCCACCTAGGGTATAAGATCGGAGAAGGAAATGGCAACTCACTCCAGGATTCTTGCCTGAAGAATCCCATGGACAGAGGAGCCTGGTGGGCCACAGTCCACGGGGTTGCAAAAGAGCCAGGCACAACTGAGTGAGTGAACGACAGAGCACAAGAAAGACTCAAACATCTTAAAGTAAACGAGGATGAAATGTTCAGTGACACCGTTTCAGATTCCACACTGTACTAACCTTTAAGAAACTACCACTTGTTGATTTCTGTGTAGTAACAAGGAAGAAAATCCACAATTATCTGCAAAGGCTATTAAAACCCTCCTCTCTTTTCGAACTACATACTGTGTGAGGCTAGATTTTCTTCAGTCAAAATATATCAATCCCACACCTGTCAGAATGGCTATCGTCAAAAAGATTGCAAGTAACAAACACTGGTAAAGACGTGAAGAAAAGGAACGCTTAACACAATTAGTGAGAATGTAAACTGGTACAGCCCCTGTGGAAAGCAGGCTGGAGGTTTGCAAAAAGCTAAAAACAGGACTACCACACGATCCAGAAATTCCATCCCTGAGTATAGAGTCACAGAAAATTAAAACATTAACTTACAAACATACATGCGTTTCACGTTCATAGCAGCACTCTTTGCAACAGCCAAGTCATGAAAGCAAGCTCAGGGTCCGCTAAGAGATCAGTGAAGGAAGATGTGAGATAGACAATGCAATACTAAAGAAGAAGGACAAGTTGCCATTTCGACAGCATGGATGGACTTGGAGAGCACTATGTTTAGTAAAATAAGTCAGGCAGGGAAAAAAAATAATATGTCATCATTTATATGTGGAATCTAGAAAATAAAACAAATGAGTGAGTATAAAATGGTGCAGCAGCAATGGGGTGGGAAATCTGGCAGTTCTTGAACCGTTAAACAGAAGAGTTAAGCAATTCCATTCTTAAGTATACACACCCAAGAGCAATGAAGATATAACACAAAACATCTCACACAAAACATGGACACAAATGTTCATAGCCATATTATTCACAACAGACAAAAGCAGAATCTGCCCAACTATCCATCAGCTCGTGAATGTATAAACAAAATGAGATAAATCTATATAATATGATTTTATAATAAAAAGAAATGAAGTACCAGTTCATAGGACAGCCTGGATGAACCTTGAAAACACTGTGATAAATAACAGAAGACAGTCACAAAAGAGTGTATATTGTTTGACCCCATTGCTGCAAAATGTCCAGAATAAACAAATGTATAGAGATGGAAAGCAGATGAGTGTTTTCCCAGGGCTGGGGGGTAACAGTGGAGGGTACTTTCTTTCTGTAGTCACAAAATGTTCTAAAATTAGATTGTGCTGATGGTTGCACAACTCTTATGAATACACTAAAAAATATTGAATGGTACACTTTGAGTGGGTGAAGTGTACAAGATAAGAATTATAGTTCAGGGAGTGGCCAACCAAGACGGTGGAGTAGAAGACTCAGAGCTCAATTCTTTCAACGGGTACGCCAAAATTACAACTGATTACAGAGCAACTTCCTAAGAAAAAGACCTGAAGAGGAGCAGAAAGGTTTTCCACAACTAAAGATACACACACGGAAACATAGTGAGACAGGCAGGAAGGGCAGAGACACAGTGCAGGCAAGACCCACATCCCTGGGTAGGTGATCACAAACAGGAGCATAATCACAATTGCAAATGTTCTGCCCAACGAGCAAGGAGTCTGAGCCCCACATCAGGCTCCTCAAGACCTGGGGCCCTGCACTTGGAAGACAAGCCCCCAGGATGTGTGGCTTTGAAGGCCATCGGGGGTATGGGTACTGAAGAGCCAGAGGGTGGCAGGACACAGACTCTCCTCTTAAAAGGCACGTGCAAGGGACGCCCTGGTGAGCCAGTGGTTAAGACTGTGCTCACACTGCACACTGCAGGGGCATGGGCTCCAGCCCTGGTCCCAGGCCAGGGAACTCAGATTCCTCATCTGGCAAGGGGAAAACGGGGGGGAAACAAAATCTCACGGGCTCTGGCGTCAGCCCAGAGACAGTCATTTTAAAGGAGGCTGGATCAGGCCACTTGCTAATCTTGGCAGACCTCCCAGAGAGGAAGGGGGCAACGGAGACTCACACTGGGGACAGTGAGACTGGAAAGACTTTTTGGCCACTCCTTCTGTCTCAAGGACACTGTGCTGCTGCTGCTGCTAAGTCGCTTCAGTCGGGTCTGACTCTGTGTGACCCCATATACGGCAGCCCACCAGGCTCCTCTGTCCCTGGGATTCTCCAGGCAAGAACACTGGAGTGGGTTCCCATTTCCTTTTCCAATGCATGAAAGTGAAAAGTGAAAGTGAAGTCGCTCGGTCGTGTCCGAGTCTTCGAGACCCCATGGACTGAAGCCTACCAGGCTCCTCTGCCCATGGGATTTTCCAGGCAAGAGTACTGGAGTGGGGTGCCATTGCCTTCTCCTAGATACTGTACTGGCAAGTGCCATTTAGAAATACTCTCCCACCCCAGCAGTTCCAGGAACATACCCACAGACAAGGAGGTGAGCAACAGATCCTGAACCCCAGGCCATATGATGAGCCAAAAAGTGAAGAATCCCCACCTAAAAGAAGGGCCTCAAGACAAGGGCCCTGCAGGCACTGGGCTAGTGGAAAGCACCACCTACCAAAATTAACGACACTTGTAATTTCAAACATATATGCATCCTTATATTCACTGCTGCATTATTCAAAATAGCCCAAGTATGCAGGAAACCTAAGTGTCAAGCAATAGGTGTACAGGTAAAGAAGATGGGATGTATATACACTATAGAACATAGCTCATCTAATATAAAGAAGGCTATATTGTCATTTGCAACACATGGATAAATATAGAAGGTATAATCTAACTAAAATGAGACAAAGAGACAAAAAATCCAATTGAACCCAAGTATGAAATCTGGACAAAAAAAACTAACAAAAAAAACCCACAACTGAACATACGGAAATAAAACCAACTCATATATCCTGAGAAAAAGTGAAGTAAGAAAAACATAACTACCTTCTGCAATGACCAATATATGGAATCTAAAAATCAAAAATAAACAAACAGAAGAAAACAGAAACAGGCTCAGAGATACAGAGAAAACTCTGGTGGTTGCCAGAAATGAGGTGAGTAAAGAGGTAAGGAGAATAAATGAGGGAAACTAAAAAATAAAAACTTACACCAATAAAATAATTATATCGCAGGATATAGTGTATAGCATAGGGAATACATTCAAAATATTACAACTATTTTGTATGGTGACATAAGGCAACTCTACACATGGACATCACCAGATGGTCAACATCCAAATCAGACTGATTATATTCTTTACAGCCAAAGATGGAGAAGCTCTATACAGTCAGCAAAAACTAGACCAGGAGCTGACTGTGGCTCAGATCATGAACTCCTTATTGCCAAATTCAGACTTAAATTGAAGAAAGTAAGGAAAACCACTAAGTCGTGAAAGTGAAAGTGAAGTCGCTCAGTCGTGTCTGACTCTTTGTGACCCCATGAACTGTAGCCTACCAGGTTCCTCTGTCCATGGGATTCTCCAGGCAAGAATACTGGAGTGGGTTACCATTTCCTTTTCCAGGGGATCTTCCCGACCCAGCAATCGAACCCAAGTCTGCCGAAGATGCTTTAACCTCTGAGCCACTAGGGAAGCCCCAGACCTAAATCAAATCCCTTACAATTATAGACTGGAAGTGACAAACAGATTCAAGGGATTAGATCTAATAGACAGAGTGCCTGAAGAACTACAGACAGAGGTTTGTAACACTGTGCAGGACGTGGTGATCAAAAGAAAAAATCATCCCCCAAAAGAAAAAATGCAAAAAAGCAACATGGTTGTCTGAGGAGGCCTTACAAATAGCTATGAAAAGAAGAAAAGCTAAAGGCAAAGGAGAAAAGTAACAATATACCCATTTGAATGCAGAGTTCCAAAGAATAGCAAGGAGAGAGAAGAAAGCCTTCCTAAGTAATCAATGCAAAGAAAAAGAGAAAAACAATAGAATGGGAAAGACTAACTATCTCTTCAAGAAAATTAGAGATACCGAGGGAACATTTCATGCAAAGTTGGGCACAATAAAGGACAGAAGCAGTTTGGACCTAACAGAAGCAGAAGATATAAAGAAGAGGTGGCAAGAATACACAGAAGAACTATACAAAAGAGATCTTAATGACCCAGATAACCACGATGGTGTGATCACTCATCTAGAGCCAGACATCCTGGACTGTGAAGTCAAGTGGGCCTTAGGAAGCATCACTATGACAAAGCTAGAGGAGGTGATGGAATTCTAGCTGAGTTATTTCCAGTCTTAAAAGATGCTGCTGCTAAGGTGCTGCACTCAGTATGTTAGGAAATTTGGAAAACTCAGCAATGGCCACAGGACTGGAAAAGGTCAGTTTTCATTCCAATCCCAAAAAAGGGTAATGGCAAAAAAAAAAAAAAAAAAATTCAAACTACTGCACAATTGTGCACATTTCATGTCCTAGCAAAGTAATGCTCAAAATTCTCCAAACCAGGCTTCAGTAGTACGTGAACCAAGAAATTCCATATGTATAAGCTGGATTTAGAAAAGGCAGAGGAACCAGAGATCAAATTGCCAGCATCATAGGAAAAGCAAGAAAATTTCAGAAAAACATCTATTTCTGCTTCATTGACTACTCTAAAGTCATTGACTACCTGGATCACAACAAACTGGAAAATTCTGAAAGATGGAAATACCAGACCACCTGACCTGCCTCTTGTGAAACCTGTATGTAGATCAAGGAGCAACAGTTAAAACCAGACATGGAAATACGGACTGGTTCCAAATTGGTAAAGAAGTATGTCAAGGCTGTATATTGTCACCCTGCTTATTTAACACATATGCAGAGTACATCATGCAAAATGCTGGGCTGGATTAAGCACAAACTAGAATTGAGATTGCCAGGAGAAATATTAACAACCTCAGATATGCAGATGATACCAACCTGACTGCAGAAAGTGAAGAGGAACTAAAGAGCCTCTTGATGAAAGTGAAAGAGGAGAGTGAAAAAGTTGGCTTAAAGGTCAACATTCAGAAAACTAAGAACATGGCATCCAGTCCCATCACTTCAAGGCAAATAGATATCTGGGGAAGCAATGGAAACAGTGACAGACTTTATTCTCTTGGGCTCCAAAAATCACTGCAGATGATGACTGTAGCCATAATATTAAAAGACGCTTGCTCCTTGGAAGAAAAGCTATGACATACCTGCTGCTGCTGCTAAGTCACTTCAGTTGTGTCTGACTGTGCAACCCCAGAGACGGCAGCCCACCAGGCTCTGCCGTCCCTGGGATTCTCCAGGCAAGAACTCTGGAGTGGGTTGCCATTTCCTTCTCCAATGCATGAAAGAGAAAAGTGAAAGTGAAGTCGCTCAGTCGTGTCCTACTCTTCGAGATCCCATGGACTGCAGCCCACCAGGCTCCTCCGTCCATGGGATTTTCCAGGCAAGAGTACCGGAGTGGGGTGCCATTGCCTTCTCCACCCTTGGACTGCAAGAGATCAAACCAGTCACTTTGAAAGGAAACCGATCCTGAATATTCATTGGAAGGACTGATGCTGAAGCTCCAATACTTGGGCCACCTGATGCAAAGATCTGACTCATTAGTAAATACCCTGATTCTGGGAAAGATTGAGAACAGAAGAGGACGACAGAGGATGAAGGGGCTGGATGGCATCACCGACTCAAAGGACATGAGTTTGAGCAAGCTCTGGGAGATGGTGAAGGGCAGGGAAGCCTGGCGTGCTGCAGTCCATGGGGTCACAAAGAGTTGGATACGACTGAATGCCTGAAGAGTAATAAGGCAACTAACCTATAGTGGTGATCAATTTGCAGTGTATTGAAACATCAGTGTATTATACACTCTTATAGTATGTCCACTGTACTTACATTAAAAGCAAAAAAAAAAAAAAAAGAAGAAGAAGAAGAAGAAGAACTACAGTTCAATGATGTTGTTGTTTTCAAAACTGACTTTTCTGGAACCGGGACTGCATCCGGGAACCTTAGCCACAGGGCTAACGTGGAGAATTCTGCCCTCTGGTGACTGATCCTAGCACAGCCTCCCAGAGGAAAGGAAACTGGCAGCTGCTATTCTAGAAATGGCCACAGGAGGGCACCACAAGGCGACAGTAGCTGCCTCGCCGCTGGGAAACTGCTGCCAATCTTTGGGAGCCCCACATCCAGTCAGATGTTTCAGGGACTGAAGCAGGTGAAGAGCAAGAGCCAGGCCAGGGCAGGAGTGACCTTATACAACTGTCCACAGTAACGATGCCCAGATGCCCCCCAACAGCAGCCTGACCCGTCCTCACACCACTGCACCTGATTCAGAGAGAACTGGACGCATATAAATCAGCTCCTTCCTATAAGGAACCCTTCACTAGTCCATTCCATCTAGAAAAGATGCCGGCGCACCTCCAGAGTGCCAAGGACTAGACAGAAGTCACTGAGGACACACGAATGAGCAAGAAAACCTAGGTCCTGCCTAGTTGGGCCTTGGCATCTAGTGGGGGCGACAGATTTGAAGACAAACTTCACCAGCACACAAAAGCTCACTTAAGGGGACTTAACCAGCAGTCCCGTGATTCAGAATTCAAGCTTCCATTGCAGGGGCCCGAGTCTGATCCCAGGTGGGGAACCGAGACCCCACAGGACTTCTGGAGTGGCAAAAACAAAAATAAGCTCCCTCGGGGACTCTGAGGGGATCAGGTGCTTTACGGGCATCTGGGGGAGGAGTTTGTTATCCTCAAAGGCAAGAAAAGGATACTGGAGAAGGCGTAGGAGTTTCTGAGGTGATGCTGGGGAAGGGGAGTTTCAGGCTGAGGGAAGAGCTCGAAGTGCAAAAGCCTGGCAGCAAGAAGACCCTCCAGGAGCAGCAGGAGGCCAGTAGCCTGCAGTGGTATCAACCACGGAGCAGAATGAAGCTCTCAGACAGACCACGGTGTGCAGGAGCCTCCAAAACACTCTGAGAAGTGGAAGGAGCCCGGGTCACCTCCTGCACGACTCTGGGCCTGTGGAGGATTCGCACTCTGGAAATCCACAGGGAGGGAAAGCATTGCGAGGCTGTCGGGGCTGGGGAATGACTGCCTCAGGGGCGCAGGCTTCCTTCTGGGGTGACGACAACGTTCTGGAATGAGGCAGAGGTGACGGGGCACAACATGCTGAATGGACTAAGTGCTGTGCACAGACTGGGCTGGTGTCCTGGGACTTCACCTCCAAGAAAGCCACAGCCCAGTGTGTGGAGTTGTGAGGGAGGAGGCAGGCAGGGAGGCCCAGGGCAGGGCACTGGTGGGAAGGCAGGGAGGGGTCTGGCCTCCGTGTTTAGGGATCCTGAAGCATGGAGCACTGAGTGGGGAGAGGCTCCCAGAGGCCACGCCAACCAGTGGGCAAAAGCAGACAAAAGAAGAGAGAGAGGATAAGCCAGACCTAATAGCCCACGGTCGGGGCAGGACAGGCAGGACAAGGAAACACAGGGAATAAATAACCAGTGTTGCAGAGCCATCGTGGACTGTTGGTGGGAGTGCAAATTAGTGCAGCCACTGTGGGAAACAGTGTCGAAGTTATGAAAAAATTAAGGCTAGAGCTACTGTGTGACCCAGCAATTTCAATCCTATGTATTTACCCACAGGAGAAAAAAAACAGTAAACCAGTAATTTAAATGCATGCCTATAAATGCACTCCTATGTTCAATTCAGCAGTATTCACAACAGTCAAAACACAGAAGTCATCTATGTGTTCATCCACACAGGTGTAGAGAATGGAGAGGTGATGCACATGTTTCTAAGTGTGTACACATACTAACAAACGTATGTTTATACATACCTATAATAAACAGACACATGTATTATTATCACACATTTAATATTACTCAGCTGTAAAAAGCAAGATATCTTGC
The DNA here is from genome assembly GCA_006408675.1 of Madoqua kirkii. Classification (NCBI taxonomy): domain Eukaryota; kingdom Metazoa; phylum Chordata; class Mammalia; order Artiodactyla; family Bovidae; genus Madoqua; species Madoqua kirkii. Next base: position 23,924 of record SJYC01115595.1, on the reverse strand, counting down.
CATTTGCAACCACCTGGATACACTTAGGAGGTATTATGCTAAATGCAGTAAGTCTGACAGAGAAAGATAATCTTTGATTTCTCTCATATGTGGAATCAAAAAAACAAAAACAAATGGACATAAGAAAATGGAAACAGGTTCAGAGATACAGAGAAAAACCTTGGTCTCCTTAGGGGCACTGGCTGGGGAGATGAATAGAATTACTGATGGAGACTAAAAAAATATATGTTTCCAATTACAAAACAGTTATGTCATGGGATATAATGTACAGAGTAGGGAACACACTCAAAATCTTGCAACAACTTTGCATGGTGAGAGAAAGCAACACGGTTTCTCCTGGTGATCATTATGCAGGGTATCAAATCACTGTGACATACACTTGAAACTCTTACAGCAAGTCTCTTGTACTTCAGTTAAAAAAGTAAAGTTCAATGTTGTTTTCAAAACTTTCACAAAGCTGGGGTTCCACAGAGAATCTTAGCCAGAGGACTAAGGTCCGTCTAGTCAAGGCTATGGTTTTTCCTGTGGTCATGTATGGATGTGAGGGTTGGACTGTGAAGAAAGCTGAGCACCGAAGAATTGATGCTTTTGAACTATGGTGTTGGAGAAGACTCTTGAGAGTCCCTTGGACTGCAAGGAGATCCAACCAGTCCATCCTAAAGGAGATCAGTCCTGGGATTTCTTTGGAAGGACTGATGCTGAGGCTGAAACTCCAGTACTTTGGCCACCTCATGCGAAGAGTTGACTCATTGGAAAAGACTGAAGGTGGGAGGGATTAGGGGCAGGAGGAGAAGGGGACGACAGAGGATGAGATGGCTGGATGGCATCACGGACTCGATGGACGTGAGTCTGGGTGAACTCTGGGAGTTGGTGATAGGGATGCCTGGTGTGCTGCGATTCATAGGGTCGCAAAGAGTCACACACGCCTGAGCAACTGGACTGAACTAAACGTGAGGAATCCTTCCCTCTTGTGGCCAATTCTAGAATAGCATCCGGGAGACAAAGAAACTGGCACTTGCTATCCTGGAAATGACCACAAGAGGGCAGCAAAAGGCAACATTAGCTGCATTCACCCCTGGGAAAAGGTTCCCAATCTTTGGAAGCCCCACACCCAGACAGATGCCCAAGGAATTAAAACAGGTGACAAGGAAGAGCCAGGGTAGGAGTGACCTAATACAACTGCCCACAGTAATGAAGCCCAAAGTGCCCCCATTAGCAGCCTATCTCCTCTGGCTCCCACTACAGCCCCAGTGAGGGGCACCCCAGACCCCAAAACTCACACAGGGCTGAGGAGGATACAGAACTGGGCACCAGAGACCCACAAGGTCTTGGATGCCAATGCCAATTCTGATCGCCACTGCATCTCAAGTGCAGAGAACTGGACACATATAAAACAGTTCACCCCTATAAAGGATTTAAAACACCATCCACTGTTCATTCCATCCTGAAAAGACGCTGGAGCCCCTCCAGAGTGCCAGTCAGGGACTGCCCAGCAGCCACTGAGAACACAGGAGTGAGCAAGAGGGGTCCAGCGCCTGCCGAGACGCGGCATCTACTGGAGGAGGCAGGCCTGCAGAAAGACTCATAGGCACCTGAACCAAAGCTCACTCACGCAAAGTTCCCGACGGTTCAGAATCTCCACTTCCCCTGCAGGGGCGAGGGCTTGACTTCTGGTCAGGGAATTAAGATTCCACTGGCCCGTGGAGTGGCCAAAATAAAATAAAAATACAAAAATACTCGAGGCTCTGAGGGAGGTCAGGTGCAAAAGCACCTGAGGGGAGATCTTGTTCATCCTCAAAGGCAAGACAGAAGCTGGAGAAGGCAGCGGAGCTTCTCAAGTGCTGCTCAGGGAAGGGGAGCTTCAGGCTGAGGGGGAGCTGGAAGTGGGGGGTCCTGGAGGCGAGAAAGGCTCGGGGCCTCCAGGAGCGGAGGGAGGCCAGTTAGGCTGCAAGGATAACGGCCACGGAGCGGAAGGAAGCTCTCAGACGGGCCCCAGTGCGCATGAACCTCCAAAATGCTCTGAGAAGCGCAAGGAAGCCAGGTCCCAGAGCCACCACGGACAGCTTCCGTTTCTATAAACTACCCAGGAATAGCAAACCCACAGGGAGGGAGAGCAGACGGACCGTCAGGGGCTGGGGAGCGGGATGGGGAGTGGCTGCGTCAGGGTGCAGGTTTCCCTTCGGCGTGATGACAATGTTCTGGAACAATATAGACGTGAAAGGGCACAAAATACTGAACTAAGCAAATGCTCTGAACAAGAATGATCTGCTCTCCCTGGAAAGTCAGCTCCAGCAGAGCCACAGCCCAGCGTATGTGGTTCACTGAGGGAGGGGGAGGCAGGCAGGGAAGCGCAGGGCTGGGGGGCACTGGCAGGCTTCGCCTGCCTGGGAAATTCGGGAGGAGCTGGCCTTCGTGTTTAGGGAACCTGAAGCGCGGACTACTGAACTGGGACATGCTCACGGTGACCGCACTGACAACTGGGCGAGAGGAAATAAAACAGGAAGCAGAGTCAGGGTAGAGCTGGCGGCCCAGGGCTGCGGCAGGACAGGAAAGACTAGGAGACGCGAGGAGTAACAAGCATGTGATTACATGGAGCAGAGGAAACCGTCCTGGACTGCCGGTAGGAATGCAAATTCCTGCAGTCAGAGGGAACAGCGTGGGAATTACAACAAAAATTAGAAGTGGAATTACCGTGTGACCCAAACCTGTGTCTTTCTACACACACACACACACACACACACACACACACACACACACACACTCCCACTAATCTGAAAAGATAATGCACTCCTGTGTTCTTGCAGCACGATTCACAATAGCCAAGATATGGAAGCCACCTACGTGTCATCCACACAGGCACAGAAAATGGAGATGTGGGCTCCTAAATCACTGAGGGCGGTGACTACAGCCAGGAAACTAAATGGAATCCAAAGACACTTGCTCCTTGGAAGAAAATCCATGACAAGCCTAGACAGTGTATTAAAAAGCGGAGACATCACTTTGCCAACAAAGGTCTTGTATAGTCAAACCTATGGTTTTCCAGTAGTCACATATGAATGTGAGAGTTGGACCATAAAGAAAGTCAAGCACTGAAGAACTGCTGCTTTTGAACAGTGATGTTAGAAAAGATACTTGAGAGTCCCTTGACAGTAAGGAAATCAAAGCAGTCAGTTCTAAAGGAAACCAATCTTGAATATTCATTGGAAGGACCGATGTTGATGCTGAAGCTCCAATACTTTGGCCACCTGATGCAAAGAGCCGGCTCACTGGAAAAGACCCTGATGCTGGAAAAGACTGAAGGCAAGAGGAGAAGGGGATGACAGAGGATGAGGTGGTTGTAGTCAAGCACTGAAGAACTGCTGCTTTTGAACAGTGATGTTAGAAAAGATACTTGAGAGTCCCTTGACAGTAAGGAAATCAAAGCAGTCAGTTCTAAAGGAAACCAATCTTGAATATTCATTGGAAGGACCGATGTTGATGCTGAAGCTCCAATACTTTGGCCACCTGATGCAAAGAGCCGGCTCACTGGAAAAGACCCTGATGCTGGAAAAGACTGAAGGCAAGAGGAGAAGGGGATGACAGAGGATGAGGTGGTTGGATGGCATGATCGACTCAATGGACATGAGTCTGAGCAAGCTTCAGGAGATGATGAAGGGCAAGGAAGCCTGGTATGCTGCAGTCCATGGGGTCTCAAAGAGTCAGACACGACTGAGTGACTGAACACAGCAACACACATACACACGTGTGTGTGTGCTCGTTGCTCACTCGTGTCCTATTCTCGACTCCATGAGTGTGGCCAGCCTGGCTCCTCTGATTATGGAATTTTCCAGCCAAGAATAAGGCAGTGTGTTGCTATTTCCTCCTCCAGGGGATCTTTCTGACCCAGGGATTGAACATGCCTCGCATCTGCCTTCTGCATCCTTGACACTGGCAGGCAGATCTTTACTAAAGTATCACCTGGGAAGTCCACAGAGAAAAACACAGACATTCAAACCTTACTTAATGTAGAAAGCATGAAATCTTGTTACTTGCAATTACATGGATGCATCTAGATGGTATTATGCTTTGTGAAGTAACCTGACAGAGAAAGATAAAAACACTTTGATTTTACTCATATGTGGAACTTTTTAAAAAAGTGAACGTAACAAAATGGAAAAAGGCTCAGAAATACAGAGAAAAACTGGTGGTGGTCTGACAGGGGCAATGAGGAGAATACCTTAAGTGGGACTAAAAAATATAAACTTCCATTTATAATTATGTCACAGAATATCATGTACAACAAAAAATACATTCAAAACACTGTAATGACTTTGAATGGTGACAGAGGGCAAATAGTCTTTTCCTGGTGATTGTATTGCAATGTATGAAATCACTGAATTTTATACCTGAAAACTCATATAAAGTAGATTGTACTTCAATTTGATAAAAAGAATTACAGTTCAATCCATTCATTTTTTTAATCAACTTTTATGAAGCTGGGATTCCACAGGGGAACCTCAGCCAGATGCCTAGTGTAGAGAATCCTGCCCTCTGGTGGCCAATTCTAGCATAGCACCCAAGAGTCGAGGAAACCGACACTCGTTCAGTTCAGTCGCCCAGTGGTGTCCGACTCTTTGCTCTCCTAGAAATGGCCACCAGGCGGCAGCACCAGGCAACATTTACCGCACTCAAGCCTGGGAAGTTGGCTCCCGAGTTCTGAAGCCATACGCCCTGACAGATTCACAAGGGGCTGGAATAGGTGATGACGAAGAGCTTTATACAACTGTCCACAGTAATGATGTCCAAACTGCCTTCATTAACAGCCTAGCCATCTCCTCTGACTTCCATTTAAGCCCTAGGAAGGGGCACCCCAGGGCCCCCAAAACTCACATAGAGCTGAGGAGGGGGCAGAATTGGGCACCAGTAACACAAGTTACTGGATCACCACTGCACCTGACTCCCAGGGAATTTCATGCGTGTAAATTTTTCCTTCCTGTGTGCATGCTAAGTCGCTTCAGTCGTGTCCAACTCTTTGCGACACCAACAGGCTCCTCTGTCCATGAGATTCTCTAGGCAAGAACACTGGAGTGGGTTGCCATTTCCTTCTCCAGTGGATCTTCCTGACCCAGAGATTGAACCCACATCTCATGTCTCCTGCATTGGCAGGTGGGTTATTTATCACTAGCACCACCTGGGAGGCCCCTTTCCTTCCTCAGTTCAGTTGCTCAGTCGTGTCCGACTGTTTGCAACCCCATGAATTGCAGCACACCAGGCCTCCCTGTCCCGCACCAACTCCCAGAGTTCACTCACACTCACATCCATCAAGTCAGTGATACCATCCAGCCATCTCATCCTCTGTCCTCCCCTTCTCCTCCTGCCCCCTAATCCCTCCCAGCATCACAGTCTTTTCCAAAGAAAAGACCAGAGTCTTTTTCAACTCTTCACATGAGGTGCCAAAGTACTGGAGTTCCAGCTTCAGCATCATTCCTTCCGAAGAAATCCCAGGGCTGAGCTCCTTCAGAATGGACTGGTTGGATCTCCTTGCAGTCCAAGGGACTCTCAAGAGTCTTCTCCAACACCTAGTCATTCCTAAATAAAATAAAAGACACTACAAGTTGTATAAACTGGACTTAAAATATCTCAAGTATTTTTTCTATATCAGACACCTAAGATTGGACAAAAGCAAAATAACCCAAAATTAGAATTTTCAATTCTGTTTCTTAGCAAGATTATGTGTGAATAAGTGACGGTCAGCTGCTGTAAGGCTGGGTAACAGAGGCTACCCGGGGGGCAGGCCCTCTGGCACAGAGTCAGAGCAAAGGAGTGGCTTCCTGGCAGCCAACGGGGCAGCAAAGCTGCGTGCAGAAGGGATCGGGGCCCTTCCACCGCCATCTGAGAGGCCACGTCTGTTTTTGCCCCGATTCTCCAAGGGGGAGATCCCACTCCTCGCCTCCTGCCCTTGGCCATAGATTATTTTTATCCATCCCAATTACCGGTTAGCCTGACAGCCCCGTCATTTGGGAGCCTAGCCACCTCTGTACTATAATTTCCCGGCAGACAACTTGGACCTTAAAATGGCCCCTCGACGCACACTGCGGTGATGCTCTGTGGCCAGAGTCTCTTCTGCAATGAGGGTCGGGACTTGGTGCTGTGGTGTCAAAACTGGGGCAGGAGGAGGCTGGGCCTCTGCAGTTTCTGCATCCGCCTCTTCTCCACCCTTAAACTGGGCTTGGCCCTCTTGAGGTGACATCTCTTCTCACAGAGGAAGGACTGGAGCAGAGTGCGGGTCTGGCAGGAGCAGCCCCACACCCAGCTCAGACGGAGAGTAACTTCGGCTCCCCGCTGACCTGGCCTGGCATTCGTGACGTGGCTGCCCTTCTGCCTCAACGATGACTCCAGGAACCCTCTGTGTGCTTGTCACGTTATTTCACTACAGCTCGGCTTCCATCGTGCGCCTCCGCTAACTGCTCATAAGGAGGAATCCAGATGCTATTGAGGACTTACAGAGCACCTAAAGTTCATCTGCCTCACTGTCTTTCCCCAACACACATCACTGGTAGTGAGTCTCTGGCTTAAAAATATGCCCTTTTCTTCTGGCATCATTTACTCTGGACGGCAAAGGTTTCTGTGATGATATTCGACCCTCAGGAGGTGGGCATGCTTCATTCCAGGTCACAGATGAGGAAACTGAGGCTCAGATTTGGGCCAGGAGCTTCACCAGGCCCAGAGCTCCTTCTCTGAGCACATTACCTAAAGTAACCTCCCCTGGGCGAATCCTTCTCTGTCCCTTGCCCTGAGTTATAGTTCTTCATAGCACTCCTCTCTATGTGCTATGCCTAAATGGCACATCACACCACACTCTACTCTGTTCCATTACATCGTTCCATAGTCCCTGGCCTGCATACTGTAAGCCCCTTGAAAACAGGGATCTGGGTGGCTTCAATCACAGCCGAATCCCCGAACCTAGAACAGGAAGGGCCCACTCAGGAAAATCAACAAGCTTTGCTGAATAAATTCTAGGGTGAAGTCTACATTCAGACCCAGATCTGCCTGATTCCAAAACAGGTGCTTTTTCCATTCTGCTATCATGCCAAAGAACTGGGCTCAGCGAGGTTATATGACAGATGAAGCCAGCTAGAGGCTGAGCTCAGGATCTGAACCCAGCTCCCCCACTCCCAGATTCACAGGTGGCACAGTGGTAAAGAATCCGCCTGCCACTGCAGGACGGCAAGATGTAGGTTAAATCCCTGGATCAGGAATATCTCCTGGAGGAGGAAATGGCAAACTGCTCCAGTATTCTTGCCTGGAAAACCCCATGGACAGAGGAGACTGGTGGGCTACAGTCCATGGGCTACAGACAGTGAGGTCGCAGAGTCAGACGTGATTCAGAGATGGAGCACGCCTCCAGTCCCAGGCTTTCCTGGTAGAGGCCCTAGAAGGAGGGGCCTCTAACCACCCTCTGCTAACCACCTCTGCTCCTCCCTCTCGCCTCTTACCTGGGAGGTTTCAAGCAAAGGGATCTGAGTGGATGGCGGGAAACTTCAGTATTTCTGAGTCTGGCAGCAGAGTCCATTCAAAATGCAGAGGGGTGTTACTAAGCTGGCCAATCCCTGTATAAAACACTCCTCCCACCACAGCTAAGGAGGCATACACTCGGCCAGCCTGGACCCAAAGTGGGTATCCTGCTGCCAGGCCTGTAATAAGGGCCACACAGTCCTTTGTGCTCTGCAACTGACCCCTCACCCCCATGAGCATTCTCATCACGTGGGAAACTGGCCTCTCGGTCTCCTTTCTATAGGCATCTCTGAACAGCATCCCATCGGCCCACAAGCCCTCACTGCCTAAGCCAGCCCTGGAGAGAGACTTCAAGTGGGTTGAGGCCTCCAGGGCTTCAGAGTTGATCTGCTGAACAAGTTTCTGATCAAGATCACAAAAAAGAGAGAATGCCAGGCATCAGATTGTTTGGCAGGGAGGTGGGGTGGCTGGAACACTGTGCTCAAGGCTGGAAAACGGAAGATACGGGAGCTGCTGATCTGGAACACAAGGGGCCTGATGATAAAGGGATGTTCCCTCTGTATCTCCCACATAATGATAGCAGTAACAAGCACTACCACACTCTGTGTCAGCCACCATGCTGAGCACCTATGCTGCAGAGTTTGCTACTGGCCCATTTTAAAGATGAGGAAACTGAGGCTCAGAAAGGTCTCATGGCCAGCAGGTAGCAGAACTGATTTCCTTGCTGTGGAATGCTAAACGCATGTCTGTCTCATCACCAGTACGCAAGCTCTCCAGCAGAGAGAGTGCACTGGTTTTACCTCTGCCTCCCCAGCATCAAGCATAGGGCTGGACATGTAATGGGAAATATTTGTTAAATAAACTAGTGGTTAATTATAAATTGCAAAGCTATTTTCCAATATATATTTCTTTGCTCGCCTTTCCCCTTTACTCTTGACTTCTCCTTTTTTTTCTTTCTTAATTAAAAAAAATTTTTTTGACCGTGCCTTGCAGCTTGTAGGATTTTCGTTCCCCGAACAGGGTTTGAACCCAGGCCCTCAGCAGTAAGAGCATGGAGTCCTAACCACTGGATCACTAGAAAAACTCCCCCCGATCATTTTAACATTTTTTTTCTTCTGGTTTTATTGAGATATAGTTGACACACAGCACCATATAGATTTAGTACGTACAGCACAATGATTTGATTTACTAGCATCATGAAGTGATTACCACAAGTTTGATGAACATCCATCATCGCATATAGATACAAAATTGAAGAAAAAAATTGTTTTCTTATGCTGGAACTCAGGATTTACTCTTTTTAACAATGTTCATATATCATATCCAGCAGTGTTAATTATATTTATCACATTACAGCCCTTCTTCCCCAGTAATTAAGTCTATCTTGGTGGCTCTGTTTCCTTCACACCCCCAGAAGGCTCTGGAATCCGTAGACCCATAAAACTGGAGGTGTGGGGCCACTGCCTCTGAGATTCAGCTTAATATAACGGATAAGAATGCAGTCTTCAGGGACTTCCCCAGTGGCCAAGTGGTTAAGAACCCGCCTTGCAATGCAGAGGACTCGGGTTTGATGGATCCCTGGTCAGGGAACTAATATCTCACATGCCTCAGCACAACTAAGCCCCCACGCCACAACTACTGAAGCCCTCACACTCTGGAGCCCATGTGATGCAACTGCTGAGCTTGCACACCACAACTAGAGAGTCTGTGAGCCATAAAGAAGAGATCTTACACAGTGCAAGGAAGCTCCCTCACGCTGCAGCTGAGACCTGGTATAGGGCCACCCCCCTCAAAAAAAAAGGCATGCAATCTTTAGAGCCGAACTACGGAAGGTTGAATCCTGGCTGTGCTACTGACTAGTTGGGTGACCTCAGTTTTCTCACCTTTAAAATGGGGATAATGATGGTGTGTGCTGTGAATGATGCTGGGGTGTGCTCTCAGACACACCTGAGAGGCTCCTGGCCTCTATGTTACTTTAACCACTGAAGTGGCAATGAGCTCTGCATGCACCGTGATCAGCTCCTACAGGGTGGAACCTGACGGCACCTGGCCTCGTGACCACGCTGCACGTGTCTGGCCTCTTGTCCTGCGGCTTCTCTGAGGCCATCAAAGCATGGGATGCCGATGGCTCTGCTTGTGTGTGTGTGTGCAGCCCTTTGGGGTGGACACTGACCAATAAGAAACAGGAGCTTGTGGATAAATTCTCCCTCCTATGCCTCCTGGTCCAGCTGTCCTGAAGCATTTTATATGCCATCTTAAAGGATAACCCTGGGGACAGGGCAATCATTCAAGTGCACCCAGGGCAGCCAGGTGGATCACACGCCTTGGTTTCAACTCTGCCTCCTTCCCTGCTCCACCTCCATCCCTTCCTCCCTCCTGCTCCCTGGGGTCACTCTTCCTAACACAGCAATGGGCATCGGCTCTTGGCCGCAGGCTTTGCTTTCTAGGAACCCAGACGCGCAACAGTCATCTTCTTCAAAGGGTGTTAGAGGATGGAGGGAACAGCAATGGCCACTGAACTGAGAAGAAAGGCGTCTTGAGACAGAAAAACGAGGCGGGCAGCTCCATCTCATCAACAGCTGTGTTATCACAGGATAACTCACTCTCAGGGTGGAATTGGGCAGACAGTGACCTGGGGGCATTCACAGCTGCACTCTGCGCCCGATGGGCCATTCACACGGTTTCATAGTTAACCTAAGGTATGCCAGTATATGTTTGGAAACAGGACATGCATTCCTAAGTCAAGATGGGTAACTTCTTTTGTGGGGGCAGGACTTTATCATTGTTTGGGGACTAACAGGGCATAGCGGTCACCTGGTGCAAATGATTATTAAACAGCATTTATTAACTACAAAGCCCTTGCGGACAGAGAAGTGATTTACTGGGCAGTACAGGCTGGGGTAGGGTCAGTGGAAGGACAGGAGGAACTCAGCAGGCCCAAGACGGCATCAGTTACGCTAACAGCCTTACAGACGGTCTGTGCGAAGGTGAAGCAAGCTCACTAAGTCAGGTGCTCAGACTAGGCTCTGGCACTAGTGCGCTTCTCTCTTATCACCACCTTCTCCCTCTCCCTCCGCATCCAATCAGGCAGGAGGCCCTCTCGCTCCATCTCCTCATCAAATCCTGCCTAGGACCACCAGCCCCATCCTCACCGCCACTGGCTGTCCAGGCCACCGCCTGCTCCTTGCCTGGGTGCCGAGTGGCTTTCCCCCTGCTGAACGCTCGTTACTGTAGCCACAGTGACCTCCCCAAGGAACAAATCTGGTTGTGCCACTGTTCTACTTGAAAGCTCGTCATTTCTCCTTAAAGAAGATGCAAGCTCCAAACTCTAATTCAAAAAGAGACCGTGCACTCCCAAGCTCACAGCAGCACTGTTCACACCAGCCAAGATGTGGAAACAGCCTCCATCAACAGGGGAATGGATGAAGATGCGGTGCAGGTATACAAGGGGATACCACTCGGCCATACAAAACGATGAAATATGCCATTGGCAGCAACAGGGGTGGACCTAGAGATGATCATACTAAGAAGTAAATCGGACAAATACCATAGATCACTTCTCTGTAGAATCCAAAATATGATACAAGTGGACTTATTTATAGAGCAGAAACAGACTCACAGACATGGAAGACAAACTTACAGTTTCCAAAGGGGAAAGCAAGGGTTGGCAGGAGGGATAATGTAGTAGTCTGGAATTAACAGATACTACTATAAATAAAACAGGTAAGTTGTAAGGATTTACTGGCAGAGGGAACTATATTCAATATCTTGTAGTGAACTATAATGGAAAAGGATATGAAGAAGAATATGTGTGTGTGTATATATATATATATCACTGGATCACTTGGCTATACACCAGACTCTTAACACAACATTGTTAATCAACTATACTTCAATTAAAAAAAAAAAAACAAAGAGAAGAAGGTGCAAACTCCGCCATGTGGGGAGACTCAAGACTCTCCAGGCTCCCCACTGACCATGCCCTGCCCATCTGGGCTCCTGGCCACTCTCCCTACCCCTCTCAGCTCTTCCCTCGTTTGGTCTCTCTGCCTGGAAGATTGTGTACCCCATTCCCCTCCTCATCTGCCTGATATCAAGTGCCAGCAGACACAGGGAGACTTCTGTTGAACATTTTATTGAAGAAGTTTTCAAACACATTCAAAATAAAGCTACTATTATAAGGAAGCAGCTTCAACAGTTATCAACATATGGCCGATCATGTTTCACCTCTGCTCACACCCACTCCTTCCTCCTCTTCAGATATTCGACTCTCTGTGACCCGTGGACTGTAGCCCACCAAGCTCCTCCGTCCATGGGATTCTCCAGGCAAGAATACTGGAGTGGGCTGCCATTTCCTTCTCCGGGGGCTCTTCCCAACCCACGGATCAAACCCAGGTCTCCTGCATTGCAGGCAGACGCTTTAACACCTGAGCCACCAGGGAAGCCCCAGATATTTGGGAGGAAATTTCATCTGTTACTATTTCACTATGTAACTCTATAAGAACTCTTTTTTACAAAAATAGTACCACAATACTGCTATCTCATCTTCACAATTTAACAATAGTTCCTTAAATCATCAAAGATACCATCAGAGTTTACATTTCACCAATTATTTTATACATTTCTTAGGAAGACTGTTTGAATCAGGATCCAAATGAATCCCATACACTGTGTTTGATTCATATGGATTTAGGTTGCTTTTTTCCCTTCAATTTATTTTAATTTATAAGTTTCCTATCCACCTCTTATTTTTCTCTTTGCAATTTTCACTTAGTTGTTGTTGGAAAACTTTGTGTCTTTTATCTGCAGAATTTTTCACAATCTGGATTGTGTCGGTTTTGAGGGTAGTATCATTCTAATCCTGTTCCTTTGTCACTGTATTTCCTTGAATTGGTAGTGAGATTATAGGCTTGATCAGATCCAAGTTCATTTCTCCTTCCCCTCCCTCTCCTCTTGCTTCCTCTGCTTCTTTTTCTGGACAATTCTATTTAATATTTGATATTTCATTCTTCTATCAGGGCATGCAAATGTCTGATGATATTTCTTTTTGCGTTATTACCAGTCACAGATGATCAATGCCTGGATCCATTAACTCATTGAAGTGAAAATGAAAGTCACTCAGACGTGTCCAACTCTTTGCGACCCCATGGACTATAACCTGCCAAGCTGCTCTGTTTGTGGGGATTCTCCAGGCAAGAATACTAGAGTACAGGGGATCTTCCCAACCCAGGGATTGAACCCAGGTCTCCTTCATTAAATCAGGATTGCTGGGAGAAATATCAATAACCTCAGATAGGCAGATGACACCACCCTTATGGCAGAATGTGAAGAGGAACTAAAAAGCCTCTTGATGAAAGTAAAAGAGGAGAGTGAAAAAGTTGGCTTAAAGCTCAACATTCAGAAAACAAAGATCATGGCATCCGGTCCCATCACTTCATGGGAAATCGATGGAGAAACAGTATCAGACTTTATTTTTGGGGGCTCCAAAATCACTGCAGATGGTGACTGCAGCCATGAAATTAAAAGACGCTTACTCCTTGGAAGAAAAGTTATAACCAACCTAGATAGCATATTCAAGAGCAGAGACATTACTTTGCCAATGAAAGTCCATCTTGTCAAGGCTATGGTTTTTCCTGTGGTCATGTATGGATGTGAGAGTTGGACTGTGAAGAAGGCTGAGCGCCGAAGAATTGATGCTTTTAAACTGTGGTGTTGGAGAAGACTCTTAAGAGTCCCTTGGACTGCAAGGAGATCCAACCAGCCAACTTTGAAGGAGATCAGCCCTGGGATTTCTTTGGAAGGAATGATGCTAAAGCTGAAACTCCAGTACTTTGGCCACCTCATGCGAAGAGTTGACTCATTGGAAAAGACTTTAATGCTGGGAGGAATTGGGCGCAAGAGGAGAAGGGGACGACAGAGGATGAGATGGCTGGATGGCATCACTGACTTGATGGACGTGAGTCTGAGTGAACTCTGGGAGTTGGTGATGGACAGGGAGGCCTGGTGTGCTGCGATTCAAGGGGTCGCAAAGAGTCGGACACGACTGAGCGACTGAACTGAACGGACTCCCTCTTTGCAGGTGGATTCTTCACTGTCTGAGCCACCAGGGAAGCCTAAAAATACTGGAGTGGGTAGCCTATCCCTTCTCAAGGGGATTTTCCCAACCTAGGGATCAAAATGGGGCCTCCTGCATTGCAGGCAGCCCAGTGAGCAACCATTTTTTAGCAGCTGAGCTGCCAGGGAAGCCCATTAACTCATTAGGGATGCAAAATGGTGATGTTTAGCTCCATGATTCCTTATTTGATTATGAACTGGCAAGACAATATCAATGATTCACTAGTGGTTTTGGTTTTTTGAAGCCAGATTATCCAGAAAGAGCTCAAGGGAACAAAAGTTCTTGGCTTCTTCCATTTTCATAACAGTTCAGCTTTTATATTGAAGCTCCATTTCACTCAATATAAAAATTTCTGTTCACATTTCCTGAAATATGTCCTTATATTGTCCTGTAACATAAAGCATTGCTTTTGAGAAGCCAGATGACAATTTTTCTTTCCTTTATAAGTAATTTGGTCTTTTTGCTTGTATTCTTTTTTTTTTTTTCCTTTAAAGCCCTAGATATAAGTCTCAGAGATGATTTGCCCAGGTATACGATATGCTTCTTCTGCACGAAATTTCAGGCCCAGCTCTCCGTAAGGAACATTTCCTCGAGTTATAGTTTTCTGTATTTGTTCTGTCCCATTGCTTTGCTTTACTTTGGGGCTCTTCATGAATTCCTATTATATGAATGCTGACTCTTCCTTTTCTGTATTTTCTCTGCTCTATCACTCGCAAATCTTTTCTCTCTTTATCTCTCTTTTAAAATGCCCTATCTTAGTTTTCTTTGAAAAATATTCTCTATTATGGTTTTCTCTATTCCTTTTCTTTTCATCTTCATTTATGAAATGTATTCTTGTTCTTTCATATTTATTTTCTGACTTTATCATCATCCTTTTCAAAACATTTTTCCCTAATCACCTGACTTCTGAGCTATTTTTACTTTATGTTTTAATTTCATAATTTCTATCATTTAAATTTTTTCTCTAATTTTTTAGAAATATGAAGCTTTCCCCTCCTTTGTGGACATGTTTTTCTGACATGTGCCTTTACTTATTGTGGAGTATGTTATTTTACAACTCATTGTTCTTTTTCTCATAATTTTACTCAGGATCCAACCTTGATGCCTTCCTGATGCTCCTTTTTAAAGTAAAAGGAATCTTCCAGTACTTTTAGGAGATATCAGGTGAGTAAGGTTATATTTATAGCTTCATGGATCATTAGTTCCTCGTTCTGTTGAGTTTACAAAGTGATGTTCTCATTACTACTGCTGCAAAACAAATCGCCCCAAATTTAGTGTATAAGACAATCACTTTACTGTGTTCATGGATTCTGTGGGTCAGACATTCACAAACAGTGCAGTGAAGACGGCACATCTGACATCATGATGCCTGGGTCCCAGCTGGAACACCGGCTGGGGGTGACTTGAGAGCGCTGGGCCATCTGACAGCTCTTCCATCCACCTACCTGGTGCTGGATGCCAGCTGTCTGCTAGAATACCTACCTGTAATCTCTTCATGTGGCTCACTGGGCTTCCTCACAGCATGGTGGCTGATTTCCAAGAATGAACGTTTTAAGAAAGAAGTGGATGTGCATGGCATTTGAGCCGCCCTGGAAGCCACATGGCCTCTACCTTCTCAGTACTCTATCGGACAAATCAGTCACAAAGTTACAGTCAGGTACACGGGTCCCACCATTTAAAGGGACAAAAGTCAAGGCCACATTGTAAGAAGGGCATGTGGGATGAGGAGATGATTTTTGCAATCATCTTTGGAAAATAAAATCTGCCTCAGTGATTACATATATAAATGTGTGTATATTATATAACACACACGCATGCACACACACATACACACACATTTGTACTTCTTGAGATCCCCTAACCCTCCATCTGCCAACCCCATTTTTGTCTGGAGTTTTTCTTTCTTTGTCCCTAGTGTTCCTGTTCTGATTAGTTTGGATTCTCCTCTCCAAGTCCCACTGTGGGACTTTGTCATTAAAAAGGGCTTCAGCCTATTAGTTTTAAGAGTGTACAGGGGAAGCAAAAATGAGTTTATGGGACCCAGATGGTTCTCAGCATCATCAGACATCACTGCTCAGCAGTCCCCTGGCACTCATATGCAAACTGGATCCTGCAGAAGTATTTTCTAGTTTCAGCTGCTTTTGAATTGGCCTACGATTGAGTACAAGTTGGTGATGTGAGAATCCAACTGTTCTCAGGAACATCAGAAGCCCAGGTGTCTTCCTTCTGCTTTCTCCTTCACAGAAACCAGCATCATGTAAGTCTAGTAACAGTGGTTTGTTCCCACCCAATCAGTACTTTGAGCTTATGGGTTATGTCACCTAGCTTTGCTGTAGAAGTTGTCTGTGGCTCTTCTGACTTCTTTATTCTAGTTGCTTTTCTGCAGGTGGGGGAAGGAAGGGTGGCATATGAGTCATGACAAAATACCACAGGCTGGGTGGTTCCACCAACAGAAATGTATTTTCCCACAGTTTTAGAGGCTAGAAGCACAAGATGCAGGTGCTGCCAGGGTTGGTTTCTGTGAGACCTCTCCTCCTGGCTTACAGCCAGCCACCTTCTCTGTCTTCCCATGGGCCCTCCTCTGTGAGCACATGGAGAGGCCGAGAGTGATCTCTTGCGTCTCCTCCTCTTCTAAAGACACCAGTTCTGCTGGATTAGGCCCCTTATGAGCTCAGTGAAGCTTAATTATGTACTTTAAGGCCCTATCTCCAAGTATGGTCACTTTGGGGGTGAGAGCTTCAACATGTGGATTTCAGGGGGACAGGGTTCAGTCGGAAACAGGGAGAACTTGGGGAGAGGCTAGCACCACATGCTGCTGTCTTCCCAGAATGAGAGGTTCTGGATGCAGTCCACACAGGACAGTGACCCAGGGCAGGCCGCGCAGCAGAGGAGGGTGGGGAGTGCTCCGGGGGTGAAGGGAAGACACCATCAAGCACTTGACAAAGGCCCCCTGTGGCTGGGCTCATGCAGCTCCTTGGTTTTCTTACACACTCCGTCCTGCTCCTGGGTCTCCATGCCTTTGTGCCCACAGTCGTGACTGCCTGCAATGCCTTTCCTCGCTTCCCTGTCACTTCTCTCCAGTTCAACCAAGAGCTCCTATTTTATCCTTTAGAATTCATCCTGAGCATCTCCTCCTCCAGAAAGTCTTCCCAGATGTCTAGCCGGCTGCAGGGACTCACCATCTCCATGCTCCCAGACAGTGCCTGCATGCACGCACGAACGCACACACATACACACGTGCACACACACACCCCCTCACCACAGTGCAAATGTGTCTTTATGAGCACCTCCACCACTAGACTGTTAAGCCTCCTGAGGGCAAGGCCTGCATCTTGTCACCTGCAGCAGACTGGCTCGCTGCTCTTGATTCATTCCCGTCGTCACAGAATCCACTCTCTGTGCCACCACTATGGCTTACGGTGGATAAACAGACTTCTCTACCTTTATACTTTTGGGCTGGGCATGGGATTTGTTCTGGCTAGTGATGTTGCCAGAAGCTTTAAATGTGCTCAGGTGGTTTGTTTTGTCGCCTGTGTTCCTGTGATCTCCCTTGAGAAAAACGTGCCCCAGGCTGGCCACTGGTCCATGTGGAATATGGGGGTATGCAGAGCAGACCTGAGCCCAACCCAAAGGCTGGACCCAAGCCCAGCCAACCCGAGGTCTGAAACAGAAACCCCTGCTGACTCCCCTAGCCCAGTGCACCTAGGAAAGAGAAGGATAAACACCTCTTGTTGGGATTTGGAGGATGTTTGTTTTGCAGCATTACTGCAGCAATAGCTGACAAAAACAACATTCATTCTAGTGTTCCAAGCCCGGCACAGTCCTGGACCAAAAGATGTTTGCTGAGTAAAGACGCAAATACATCCTTTGATCCAATACCTTTGCAGTATGAGTTGGTTCTAGTCACCTCCCCTGCTGAGACCTCTTGTATCTCTTCTTTGCAAGGGAGATAATGATGGTTTCTTTGTAGGATTGCTGTGAGGATTCAATAAAATAACCTAGGTACAGCTCCTGGCACTTTTTGCCCAGTAAGTGCCATTTTTCTTCCTCCTTCTTCACTCCTTGACATCTTTAAATGAGCTCTTAAGGTAAAATGATGGGGGCTCAGGGAGCTGAGTGGGGAGAGGCTCATGGGCCTTGGGCCCTTTAACTCCAGTGGGGGAAGCCTCTTCTTATCCTTCCCCTTCCTCTCTTCCTTTGCCTGCAGAGTTCTCCCCTGAGTCACTGCCAATCACCTCTCCCTGCCCAGAGAAGAAGAGATGTTCCAGATTCCAAGAGTGGCTTGGGAATTCCTTGGCAGCATGCCACTGGGCTCCCTTAAGAGGTTGAGAAGCTTGCACTTCCTCTCTCTTGGACGGCAGCTGCTATTAAGAGGCCTGACTACTCTGAAAGCACCATGCTGGGAGGAAGCCAGGCCAGCCATGTGGGGAGAGACAGACACACCGAGGAGCACTAAGGTGCCACATGTAGGAGTGAAGCCTCTGGACTCTCCAGCCCAGCGCAGCTCACCTGCTAGCTGAACAGAGCAGAGTGGGTGGCCTCAGCCGATGCCAGGTGGGGTGAGGACCCCGGCTCCCCACAAGATGGGGAGAACGTTTCTGTTGTTTTAAGTCATTAAGATTTGAGGTGGCTTGTTACACAACAGGTAAATTAATAAATAAATGAAACTCTCTCTATATAATATATATGCTATATATAATTATATATAATGCACATTTTTATCATTATTCCTGAACCTTTGAGAGGAAGTGGTAGAATGACCTTAAATATTTCTGTGTGTTACTCTAATGAATCAAGTATCATTTTACAAATCGGTACAGTTATCAAATATTGACACAATATTATTATTCATTCAGTCCCTATTCATATTGGGTCAAGGATCAAAATAATGTCTTTCCTGTTGATTTTTTTTTTCAGTTCCAGAATCCAGTTCAAGATTAGACATTACATTTAGTAGCTGTATTACCTGTAAGTAGGTACATAACAAGTCACCCCAAAACTTAACATCTCACCGTTTCTGTGGGTCAAGAATCTGGATGTGGCCTCACTGGGCTATTCGGCTCAAGGCTTCAGCTGAGGTGTCATCCAAGGCTGCAGTGATCCTAAGATACAACTGGGATAGGATCTGCTTCCAGGCTCACTCGGGGATTGCTGGCAGGATTCAGTCTACTGGCCCGAGGGCCTCAGGTTCTTAAAACACTAGCCTCTCCACTGGGTAATCTCAGAATTTGGCAATTTGCTTCATCAGACCAACGAAGCTGAGAAGAAGGAGAAAAAGAATGCTAGCAAGAGAGAAGTTGCGGTCTTTTGTAATCTAAACACATTCTTCCGGATTCTCAGCAGTGACATTCCATCACCTCTGCTGTACTCTGTTTTTAGAAGCAAGTCATCAACATGTAAGCAACCTAAGTGTCCATCAACAGATGAATGGATAGGACTTCCCAGGTGGTCCAGCGGTTAGAATCCACCTGCCAGTGCAGGGGACATGGGTTCCATCCAGGGTCTGGGAAGATTCCACAGGCCATGCAGCAACTAAGCCTGTGCACCAGAACTGCTGAGCCCCAGCTACTGAAACCCGTGCACCCTGGAGCCCACGCTCTACAACAAGAAAAGCTGCTGCAGTGAGAAGCCTGCACACGAGAGGGTGGCTCCAGCCTGTCACAACCATAGGGAGCCTGCCTTCAGCAACAAAGAGCCAGCAGAGCCAAAAACAAATAAAATTTAAAGAAATAAGACAGATGAACAGATAAAGATACGATGTACTTGTACAATGCAGTATTAGCCATAAAAAGAATGAAATATTGCCATTCGCAGAAACATGGATGAACCTAGACAGTATCATACTAAGTGAAGTCAGAAAGACACGTATTGTATTATATCACTTATATGTGGAATCTTAAAAAATACATCTAAAAAATGAAATTATTGACAAGCAGAAACAAACTCACAGGCACAGAAAACAAATTTATGGTTACCAAAGGGGAAAGACAGTGGGGGGGGGCGGTGGATAACTTAGGGATTAACAGATAGAACCCACTATATATAAAATAGATAAACAACAAGGATTTACTGTATAGTTCAGGGAATTATATTCAGTGTCTTATAACAACCTATAATGGAAAAGAATCTGGAAAAAAAAAAACTGAATCACTTTGCTGTATACCTGAAACTAACACAATATTGTAAATCAACTATATTTCAATAAAAAAAGAAGCAAGTCACCAGACCCAGGCATATTCAAGGCGAGGTGATGATACATAAGGCACAAAAGCGGGGTTATAATTGGAGACCTGCCTGCTGGCTTAGAAGGCAACCTGGAATGGTTTCTCAGCCTTTTCCTTTATCTTTCATGCCACTGACATTTTAAATATTACAGGCTAATTGTTTCTTGCAAATGTCTCTCAGTCTAGAATTTTTTGCTGTTTCCTCACAATGAGACTTGAGTGATATGTGTGGTTTGGAGGCAGGAACACTGTCCATGTGTCTTTCCCTCCCGTCCATCATATCAGGAGACACATGACGTCGGTGGGTCCCATTATTAGTGACCTCAGCCTGTGTCAATGTTGATGAAAAGAATTAATCAGCAGTCAATCTAAGAAAGACATGTAAAATTTTATTTGAGCCAACCTGAGAAGTATAATCTGGGAGACAGTCTTTCTAAGAGCTCTGAGAACCGTTTGGAACTCTTCGGGACTCTCTGAGGAGGCCAGCATAGCAAGGAGGATACATGGCAACCAAGTCCACATTGTGGTAGAAGGTTACTTTTATTCGGAGGAACAGAGATCTTAGTTAATGGCTTTAGTGCTTTGCTAAGTATGGGAAGATGCAAGAACCTGAGTTTATAAAATTTTTCCTGAACATATCCAGTTATCTGAGGACCAGTTCCATCAGTTTCCCTAGAGGCACAAAATGCCTCATCCGGATCCCTGAACCCATTTCAACATGTACTATAGGTCAGCAACTGCAGTCAATAACAACTTGATTCCTGTAGAACTCGGTGGTGGGTAACATTCTTTATAACATTCTTAATCCCCTCTCTTTCAGTCTTAATTTCGACCAAAGTTTGGGAGGCATTTCATGACCAGTGTGTCCCATAGCCTTAGTAATGCTCATTCTCAAGTCAGATGAAGATTTCACTGATAAGCCACTCACTGTGCTATTACCCTGTTAAGAGCAACCAAAAGCCTCTGGACTGCCTTTCTTACTTGTCTGCTATGGTTCAGCAAACAGTTCCCTTTTATTGCTTCCTCTCATATCTAGAGCTAACACTATTACCATCATGATCTTATAGGACTATATATTTGGTCAACTGTTTCAAATTGCCTAGTCATCATTATCTTTATCAGAGGCTCAGTCACACATTTGGAAATGCAAGAAACAATAATCTTGTAAAAGAATCTTGTAAAATAGGCAGAATACAAGTAATACAACTAGTAATATTAATAAGGTCATAAATAAGTATTTTAGCTAAGAACTTCCCTTAGATGTGGCCGGTATCTCCCCAGTCATCTGACCAGTCTGTTCTACACCAGTCAACATCTTTAAAGGAAATGATATACTGACATTTTAATAACAAGTTCACCAAAGATATCTGCACATACAAAGCAAGTGGTGGATCCCCGTGACCCTTTACAGGATTGAGAAAAGAAAGATGCCTTTTAAGGAGTTACATGACTGGTGTCACAAGGACAAAACTTTATCTTTCTGGTTGAGCAGGTATTTCTGCCACTGTTAAGGTCTAGTTAACATGCAATGCAGATGTACAGAGTGTGCTAGAGGGCAGAGGGGAAGCCAAAGAGCAGAGAAAACTTTGTTTAAATTTTTCTTGTCTTGCTTTTAAAGTGTGAATTTTTAGAATTTTTTATTTCACTTGTTTTTTAAGTGTGAATTTTTATTTCACCCATCAGATTGCTTGATTAAAATGGTGCTCAGGCTCGCACAATCTTAACCACCCTGCAATTCTGCCTCTGGCCTGGAAAGTTCTTTCAGTTTTTCAAACATCATTAAAAAGAGAGAGAGAGACTAACTCTCTTAGCAGAGCAACTGTGGGGAGACATTAAGGCTGGAAACTATTTTAGGATGAAAATTCTCAGTGTCCTGGATCAGATCCTCATTCTTTACCTCTGCCTTTTGCACCCAAGATACCCTCACTGAAGGCCCAAGTGGTGGCTGGCATGCTTGAGGAATGAATGCTCGTTCACACCTATGTTTCTTTCAATTGCTGGTCCCTTTACCTAGAAAGCGTAGCTCATCGCTGCTTTCTTTCCTGCCTGCAGAACTTCCACTCATCTCTTAAGCCCAGGCCTGCAGTCTTCGGCTCCAGGAATAAGGCCGCCACATTGCAGAGTCCCAGGGGCCAAAAGTCACATCATGTTCCAGGACAAGCCTGATCCCGCTGGAGCTGTGCGAGCCGGTGCCCTTGTTCTGGAGACCTCTGTCCCCATCCCCAGCCTCACCTCACACAGCACGTGGACTGACTCATGCTTGTTTAGATGCAGATCAGAAGGTGAGCCTAGGCTTGTTCACTCTCTTGGCCCCATATCCAGTATGTGCTCAACAGGAATTCCTCAGTGACCACTCGGGCATACCCTCTTCACCCCTGACCAACATCAGTAGCACCGAATTTCATTATCTATAATCTGGTAGTGACATGGTCTACATTTCCACCTTTGTATCCATTGGGGGCATCATAAAGTTCTGGCAATAAAATTCCACACTCTGCAGGGCTTCTCTGCAGGAAGGCTTTCCTTTATAAGAACAGCAGGTGCAGGTAAACATAGCTTTCTGACAGATCTGTGAGGTTGAAATGGAGACTCTCACCTCTGAGAAAAGGGATAGGGTCTGGAGAAACCTATATGCCATGATACCTACTCCGAAACGAGCTGGAGAGCCTGCAGACTGACTCAGGGGCAGAGGCCGGGGGAGGCAGTCCAGGAGCTAACCCAGGACGTGAGCTGGGGGTCTGACCCCTCTCGCAGGTCACTGTTAGTAACACAGGGCTTCCCAGGTGACTCAGTGGCAGACTCCACCTGCAGGAGACACAGTTTCAATCCCTGGGTGGGGAAGAGCCCCTGGAGGTGGAAAGAGCAGACGAGCCTGGCAGCCTACAGTCCATAGGGTCACAAAGAGTCAGATACAACTGAGCGACTGGGCACGCACGCAGGCTAATAACGTAAGGGAAGCACCCAGTCGGGTTTTTCTGCTGTAAGAGATACCAAGGTCTCATCTCATAGCCTGGAACACTGCCCAGGCTCCCTCCCGCTGCCAGTTGGTTGAGACTTTGGATGGTCTGGACCCAGGTAATCAACGGGGACCTCTAACTTCTTGCACCTGTGAGGACCTGTTCCAGGAAGTCTCAGTCCTCTTTGGGCTTCTCATCTACACATATTGAGAATGACAGATGCCAATGGCGCCCCACTCCAGTACTCTTGCCTGGCAAATCCCATGGACGGGGGAGCCTGGTAGGCTGCGGTCCATGGGGTTGCAAAGAGTCGGACATCACTGAGCGACTTCTCTTTCACTTTTCACTTTCATGCATTGGAGAAGGAAATGGCAACCCACTCCAGTGTTCTTGCCTGGAGAATCCCAGGGACGGGGGAGCCTGGTGGGCTGCTGTCTATGGGGTCACACAGAGTTGGACACGACTGAAGTGACTCAGCAGCATCAAGTGCAGATTGAGGTTTTTGCTTGTTTGTGTTCCAATTCCAAGCCCATTACCACACTAGCCTTGGACCCCAGGGGGCGCTGCACTACGCTCAGGAGGTACCACACTTGGTTAAATAGGATTACAGGTCACTGAAACAATACTTACTCATTTAACCAAAGTGACAATAAGAGATTTCAAAAGCAGATAAAAAATTTAATAACTTAAAAGCCTGGAAAGAAACTTACAATCTGTTATCAACAGCAGCTCAGCAGTCAAAAAAGAAAAACAAAAACTGTTCTCTTAATAGAGAAACCAAACAGGTTTTGCACCATCTTACCTTTAATGTTAAAATTCATTGACTCAATTAAACTAATTCTAATCTTAGTTAGTCTTGACTACATATAGAATTTCTTTTTAAGAACTTTTCCTTCTTGCAAAGCTTCCACAACTTACTATGCCCATATTAATTTGCTCCTTATTTTCTTTCCCATTTACAAATAATCAGCTTTAAGACTAAATTTCCTTCTTTCTCTTAAAAAAAATGCCTTTTCATTTCTTATACCTTTTTTTCCTTGCATACAAAGATGTTTTCCTTATTAAATTTTAGTTTTAATTTCATATATTAGAATTCTCAACTCTTAAAAAACTTAATTTCTAGTGAAAACTAAG
>SJYC01115594.1:0-21349 GCA_006408675.1 Madoqua kirkii | reverse complement strand
GCAATTATGAATTGTCTTTTACATTAACACTCTGTAGACTGGCAAACTTGTAAATTAGTCAATAAACATATTGTTTAACTTAACAAAATTCTAAAGTTTCAAGGTACCAAATATCTGAAGAAACTGTTTTTAAGTAGACAGCTATAAAACATAACTATTCCTAAAGAGCTCTCCTTAAAAAAAAACTCATCTCATTTACATTTAACTTACTTTTTAAAAATTTCATCATACCAAGTTATTTTTCTTGCTGACAAATTTTGCAGCAGATCTTGACTTCCAGTATACCTAGGTACTATAAAAAATTTATGTCAATGGCTCCAAGGATATGTCTGATTAAACCAGCAAAAATTAACCTAAATGCCAAAGTCAATTTAATACTGAATATTTCCCAGCTCATATAAACCTGAAATTTCTTTGGTTTCTTTGATATTTCTGAAAATTTATGCAATGCTTAATTCCTTTTTAAGCCAATTAAATAGACTTCATTAATCTTATTAATAAGGTCTGCAAATAGAGACATATCATATGTATAAGGTACACACAGACATATAAACAGACACAATTAGAGATCTCATAGCTTCATTTTTAACTTAGTTGTGAATCAGGTATTACAATAGAAAACTCACTAGCTTACAACAGTTTCAGTTCAGTTCAGTTGCTCAGTCGTGTCCAACTCTTTGCAACCCCATGAATCACAGCACGCCAGGCCTCCCTATCCATCAGCAACTCCCTCATGATGAAAGGATTCAAATCTCCAGCACATTTGAGTAAATTATGAAAAACAGTTTCAGTTCAGTTCAGTTGCTCAGTCGTGTCCAACTCTTTGCAACCCCATGAATCACAGCACGCCAGGCCTCCCTATCCATCAGCAACTCCCAGAGTTCACTCAGACTCACGTCCATCAAATCAGTGATGCCATCCAGCCATCTCATCCTCTGTCGTCCCCTTCTCCTCCTGCCCCTAATCCCTCCCAGCATCAAAGTCTTTTCCAATGAGTCAACTCTTTGCATGAGGTGACCAAAGTACTGGAGTTTCAGCTTCAGCATCATTCCTTCCAAAGAAATCCCAGGGTTGATCTCCTTCAGAATGGACTGGTTGGATCTCCTTGCAGTCTAAGGGACTCTCAAGAGTCTTCTCCAACATCACAGTTCAAAAGCATCAATTCTTCGGCACTCAGCCTTCTTCACAGTCCAACTCTCACATCCATACATGACCACTGGGAAAATCATAGCCTTGACTAGACAGACCTTAGTCAGCAAAGTAATGTCTCTGCTTTTGAATATGCTATCTAGGTTGGTCATAACTTTTCTTCCAAGGAGTAAGCATCTTTTAATTTCATGGTTGCAGTCACCATCTGCAGTGATTTTGGAGCCCCCCAAAAATAAAGTCTGACACTGTTTCCACTGTTTCCCCATCTATTTCCCATGAAGTGATAGGACTGAATGCCATGATCTTCGTTTTCTGAATGTTGAGCTTTAAGCCAACCTTTTCACTCTCCTCTTTTACTTTCATCAAGAGGCTTTTTAGTTCCTCTTCACTTTCTGCCATAAGGGTGGAGTAACCTCAGATAAACGAACAGTTTAGTTTATAACTAACAGTTGGAGTAAGTTAAGTTTCAAAAGGCATCCCCCTACCCCCTATTTTCCCATCAGTTTCAGGAAGCAGAGATGTCTAGATAAGACAGGAGTTCCTGAGAGCCCTGGTAGAATATTCACATCTCAAGGCACAGGGAGAGAAAAGCAAGTTTCTCCTAGAACTTGTTCCCTTAGGGTCAGAATTCTGAAAAGACATCTTATCAAGCTGGACAACTAGTTCTGGACTGTCAAATGAGCCCAACCTCGGCATTTTTCTCCAGAGTCTAAAGAATATTGTGGCCACACATTGCTACCAATAATAATAAGAATAATTTTGGCTTTAGTCATGGAATCAGAACTAAAAGCTGCTCTAGTTTTGCAGGATGCATCCTGAAGGGTCATTTTTAGGTACTGAATTAATGTTTGCCATGTCCACCAATTAAAATAGCCGCACCCTCTCTAACACAAATGCACACACACAGAAAGATAAACAACAAACCAACTCCAAAGGCTCAAAGCCCAATCAGTTCCAAAAGGGTCACTTTAATACAACACCATAAAAGCCTATACACAAAGAAATTCAAGCCATTTTCCTTCCCTTTTACAAAACAGTTCCAGTTAGTGGTCCCTTCCTGGTGGTCAAAACTGTTCCTGAATCAAACTCAGGTCTGCTCACTCAACAAGCAGCAAGGCCAACACACCTATGCCGGGTTGTGGCGAAAAGAAGCACGGGGCTTATCTGCAGGGCACTCAGCAAGGAAGTGGGGGACAAGCCTCAGGTCAACTCCCCTTAGTCTTTCCTGGAGGCAGGGGAGTCATAAAGCAGAGGAAC
Source organism: Madoqua kirkii (assembly GCA_006408675.1). Classification (NCBI taxonomy): domain Eukaryota; kingdom Metazoa; phylum Chordata; class Mammalia; order Artiodactyla; family Bovidae; genus Madoqua; species Madoqua kirkii. Next base: position 18,943 of record SJYC01115594.1, on the reverse strand, counting down.
AGAGAGGCTGGGATTAATCATCATCTCGGGACATTTCCGTGACTTTTTTTAACCTTTCTTTAAGTTGAAGTGTAGCCAATTTACAATGTCGTGTTAGTTTCAGGTATAAAGGTGATTCAGTTAGACCTGTATGTGTATATATGTGTGTCTTTATATATATATTCTTTTTCAGATTCTTTTCCATAATAGGTTATTACAAGATACTGAATATAGTCCCCTGAACTTTCTGTGACATTCAGGTTCTGAGAGTCAGGGTATCTCTGAGACTCAGGACCACCTCTGGCCAGGTGGTCCAGGCTTCAGTGGTCTGTTAACTTACCTTGCCCTGGAGAAACCACTTGAGTTTATACATTAACGATATCAATAACAGCAATTCTAGTTCATTAACAATGTTATTCACAGCAGCAACGGCAGCACGTTAACAATGTTCTTAACAGAAGCAATTTTTTAGTCATCTGACCCTGGCTGATGCGTTCGGCTAGCGCAGGGCTGAATTAAGAGGGGAAAAGAAAGGGAATAAAGTTTGAGATAGACACTCACAGATAATCATAAACTGAAAAGGGAACGGGGGTTTAGAAAGACTCTGATTCAATAGGATGGGAGGCCGGAAGGGCTTGAGGGGCTCTGGCAGGGTGAGGCCACGAGGAGCTCCAGGCCCCCTCCCCCTCCCCTACTAAGGCAGGCGGGGAGCTCTTCCCAGCCGCGCTGAGAGCGAGTAGGGATCCCAGCGTCTTTAAGAGAGTCCCAGGGGAGAGGCGGGCTGAGGCGCAGCAACGGGAACAAAGACCCACGGAAGGGTCCAGCCGGGCGCAGCTCCCCGGGGGCTGCGGCGAGGGCCGCCCACCCCACCTCAGCTCCTCCCTCTCCTCCCTGCTTCCACCCAGAGGCCCGTCGCGCAGCCAGAGCTGCGCCAACTTCGCCGACGTTTCCCAAGTTGCTGGGGCGCAGGGGTGGGAGCTGGGTGGGGTGAGGAAGAAGAAGAGGAGGAGCAGGAGGGCTCCCCGCGCGCCTTGGAAGCGGTTCAGGAATCTGCCGCCGCTGCCGGCCGCTAGCGGACTCCGGCCGAGCAGGGAGCCAGGCAGGACCGCTTGCTCGCTGCGCAGGACGGCGCCCGCCTGGCGCCGCTTTCCGCCCGGCGTGCGAACCGGCGGGGCCGCGCCTCCTCTCCTCCCCGCCGCTGTCCCCCCGGGGGCGGCGCGCAGAGCCGGGGCCACGAGGGCACTGGAGTTCCAGAGCCGCTTCTGCCTGGTCCTGCCGGGAGGAGGGCAAAGTTGCGGGCGGATGCTGCCGGCGCCGGACCCTAGCCTCGGAGAGTCGGATCCGCCCCCGCTGGAGGAGGCTCTGTGGCGGGGTAAGTACGGCGACCGCATCCCCCGAGCTGCCGCCGGGGCTAGGGGGAGGCGGCCCAATGGTGCACAACCCCACCATCCCTGATCGGGCGTGCGCGCCAAACTTTGGAAGAGGGGAAGACACCGAAGGTGGGAGAGGGAGTTCTCGGCTCGGGGCAAGTTCCACGCAGGCACCCACACCTCCAGACCCACTGCAGCCAGGTTCACAGCTGCCTGATACGCACAGCTCATCACCCATGGAGCCACAGTCAACGCATGCACGCCACACCGACCGCTTCAGCCCGACTACAATTCTGGGTGTGTGAATGTCTGCATCTTTACAACAAGCATGTCCTCCAGCCCTCAAGTAAATCCACTGTCTTTGTCTGCTGCCCCACAGTGAGGCGTCCCCAAAGCGAGACTGGCCAGGAGAGGGGCTGCCTTGGCTTTGAAAAGTCGTGGCCAGGACCTCGAGGCTGCCTGAGGAGTGGGGAGGAAAATCAGATATTGCAGTCGGCTCTCCGGGTTCCTCAGGAGTGAGTCTGGTGTGGAAACTCAGCGTCTGGGTGATGTGTCTGGGTGTGCGCCGTCCTTCCGGAGGCGAGGCCGGGAGAAAGGAGGGAGTGATTCATAAACTCAGACCCGCCAGTGTTAGGGTCTGTGAGCAGAAAAGACTGGCAGGCAGTGATGCCCTGGACAGCTGGGTGGTGGCAGTGACAGGGCCTGCGAGGGAAGCACAGACCCTTCCCCCGAGCGGATGTGTTTCCTCACAGCGACTTCCAGGGGCTAGGCTGAGGAGATTCCAGCCCTGTGTGTGTAAAACGTGGTAGGGGATGTTTAAGACTCTGAGTTCGTGGAGAAAGCATGCGCTCCAGAAGTCTTGTTTATTTTCACTGCACCTGAACTTGTGTCTGATTTTCGATGCCCTGGTGTCCTGGGACTCCAGGATGTTTCAAAGGTTGAGCTAGACCTAGTACAGTGCCAAGCACATCGCTGGTACTCAATAAATAGTTGTTTGTCGAACAATGACACCCATAATTTATATGTGTTAGGGACATTCTATGAGCCAAGCCAGGTGGCCTCAGCTGCGTTGAAAGTGGTTTTTCTGCAGAGGAAGGGGCCCTGAGTGGTTCCAGGGAGCCCCACTTGATCCGTTTAGCCCAAGCGGCACATTCCTTTGTGCCCTGTGGGCTGGCACTGGGGACTGGAGTTTCAACACTGGCCTCTGCTTCCCTAAGAGGGGTGCTAAGAAAGGCTCCATGTCTGCATCTGGCTAAGCTGGGAGTTTCGTGGGCTCTTCTTCCTGGCTCCTACTGGCCTGGAAGGAGATGAGTTCTCATGAAGGGTCCAGGAGCTGTGTCCTGGAGCAGTGGCCTGGTTCTGTGGTGGCAGCAGGTGGAGGGGTGGTCACAGTCCCTGTACTGTGGATTCCTCTGCACCAGCTGGCGTGAGCTTCCCAGAGGAGTGGAAGTATCTCATGTTCCCGGAACTGGGATTGCAAGCAGTCTCGGGACTGACTCCCCACTGGCATGGAACTGGGAACATACAAGGATGCGGTGGCGACTTGGCCGTGTAATCAGAAAGAAATGTGTCACTCCCCACACCCACCCTCATCCCTTTGTCACTAGGTTCGGTGTGCATTTCAAACATCTAAATGGTCTTAATGCTGAAATTAGCAAAGTTTGTAGGCGGCACCCAGGAATGTGGTCCCAGATGAGAGTGATCTGGGCTTGGCCACCCCCAAGTTCAGGGGGAATGCTTCAGCCAGTCCTTCCCAGTATCACCTTTCCACCTTAATTATGTCTTCTGGCATCACAAGCTCTACATTAACTCAGAAAGCCTTTACATCCCTGTAAGTAACATTTTATCACCATTTTACAGATTAGGAACTGAGGTTCATAAAAGTTAAGTAATGTTTTGGGGGTCACAGCTGGTGAGGGAACAAAGCCAGGATTTGAAACTGGACAGTCTGGCTCAGGAACCCATGCTGCTTCCACCACACCAAGCTGCCTCTAAGGCCCCTAACTGGCTCTCCATAGCAACAAGGAAGCAAGTGATACACTTACTGGGTCCTGGGGCCCCTGACTGCAGTACTCTTTTTATACACACTCTGCCCAACCTGGCTTATACCATGGGTCATGGAAATCAACAGATAGGTGGCATCAGCCTGCTAAAGCCTTCCAGATACATCTGGAGCCAGGAAACAGTGGGGGCCTGGGAGTGATTGTGGGGGAGATAGGGGGTTAATTCCAGTGAGAGATGGTTCATTGCTTATCTGAGAAATGGAGACACAGCTACCACTGTGACCGTACAAGTCACAAGTTTGGGAGAAACTGCCCGGTAAACATCGTCAAGTGAACTCCTATGTTGTTGCCCCCTTCTGGTCTTTTCCTATTACACAGGAAAATCGGCCCTCACCTGAATATCCAGGGGCAGCTCCTTCCCCCCAACCCCACACACCCCCGCGAGAGCTACACTCCATGGCACTGTCTGGTCCTCAGGAGAGGTGGACAGGCAGAGCTGAGACAGCCGGGGCTGTGATAACCACATGGCTCGGCTAGTCCCCAGCTTATGCTTTCTCACACAAGCCCCACAGAGGGACAGCAGTTGCCATTCCATTTTGAAATGAGGCTCAGAGGGGTGCAGTGGCCACCCAAGGTCACAAAGCTAAGAAGGAAGTGCAGGCTGAGAGTCCCCTGAACAGCAAGAAGATCAAACCAATCCATCTTAAAGGAAATTGCTCCTAAATATTCATTGGAAGGACTGATGCTGAAGCTCCAATACTTTGGCCACCTGATGCGAAGAAACAACTCATTGAAAAAGACCCTAATACTGGGAAAGAGTGAAGGCAAAAGTAGGAGAGGGCTGCAGGGGATGAGGTGGTTAGATAGCATCACTAACTCAATGAACATGAATCTGAACGAACTCCAGGAGACGGTGAAGGAAGGGAAGGAGACAGGGAAGCCGGGCATGCTGCAGTTCATGGGGTCACAAAGAGTCAGACATGACTTAGCGACTGAACAACAACAAATGTGAGTTATGCTGCCTTCAGGACTCCCTTCCAGGCACTTAGCCACAGCTGTGTTCTCTGCCTGGTTGGTACTCTATCTCCCTAGCCCCAGGGCTGAGAGCGGGGTACCCCTGCTGGGGCAGAGTTGCCACAGCTCTGCCTACCCCCATCTCTACCCTCAGTGCCTCTGATACAGGTGTTCGTAGTATGGGGAAAGCTGGCAACCTTAAACAAGGAGCAGAGGATAAGCACAGCCCAGCCGGCCTCGCCCACCTTCCACAGGAAGCCCACCTGGGTGAGTGCCAGAGCCCGTGCAGGGCTGAGCGGCATAGATACTGGAGCCCTCTCCCTGCTTCACTGCGGCGTGGACTCACTGTCCAGGATGGAAGCTAGGAGACTGGGCGTGGGGAGAAGCTGCCCCATCTTTGTCCCCTGGCTCCATTCCAGTGTGTGACACATGGAGGTACTTAGGAACTTTCTCAGAGGATGGGTGAAGACCAGAGAGCAGCTGTGAGCACCTCTGTTGGAAAGTGATAAAGCAGGAAGCCAAGGTATCAGTCGTGTGGAAGTGCTCAGGCGGGCCTCTGCCCTTCACGAAGTCATGCAGGAGGAGAGGAAAACAGCTCTCCTTTTCATTCTTTAAACAGAAATACTTGTCCTCTTTTCTTGTCTGATGCTTAACTGGTGGTAGCCACGCTGCCTGTCCTGCTTTGAGCTTGCAGGTTCCATGGCTTGTGGCCCCTGGCAGGCTGGACAGTCTTTCTGTGCTTGAAGGCCTCTGCCTTCGTCTTCATTGACCTAAATCTGGCAGTTGCTCCTGCACACCCCAGCACATCCCTGCTCCTGCAAGCTCGGAAGGAGGGGCACCGGGGCCCCTGAGCACCAGGAACTTCAGGTCTCTACAGCCCATCGCTCCTTCTCTGTGCCTCTCCCCCGCTCCATGCCTCCCCCCACCCTCCTGCCCCACAAAGACGGCTGTGTGCTAAGGGACCATGGTTGTTCGCGCTCTGGGACATTTATCAGTGGGATTCCAGAAAGCTCTCTGAAAAGGACTTGAAGGGAAAAGTGTGGAAGATAAATAAGCCAGTTAGTCCCCAGCTCAGCCTCTCCTGAATGCCGCAAGTAAACAGCTGGCCTGGGAAGCTCTGTCTTGGCCTCCGTGCTTACACCTGGCTCACTGGCGGCCTCACCAGGTCCCTCCTTCCTGCCTCTGCCCTGTCCAGCCCCTCCTCCTTCCCTTTGGGAGCCTCAAAAGTCAAGGAACACCCCCACCTCCAGCCTGTCCTCCTGCTGCGGGGCGCTGGCACACTGGTGGCTGGGGACAACAGGAGGTTGTGGGAGAGGAGACCGCCCGAGGCTCTGGCGCAGCCCTGCTCCATCTGATCAAGTCTCCCCGCCTCCGCCCTGCTCAGCGAGGCAGGGTGGTCTCTCGTGGTGAGTTTGACTTTGATGATGAAGAATGGTGGAGCTTTTTCCAATTTTGTGACATCTAAGGAAGCTTTGCATCTTAATCTCAGTTTAGAGTGGATGGAGCAAAGCTGGTTTTCTCCAAGGTGGGCTCACATGTGAAGAAACCCTCAAAACCCCTTTTACATGGTGGGGCTTCCTGGACTAACCAGCATGTCAAGGGTCTTTGCTTTTCAGCAAGTTATATCAGCTTAGGCCCTGTTTAGAGGTGTAAGTTTTACGTGGTGTGAGTTCACAACAGTGTTTTGAAGAGGCTCAAGCACTCTTTTAAGTTTCTCTGTCTGGGGGGTAGGAAGTAAACTCGTGATACGTTAAACCGTCCTTGATTCAGCTGACCCACTCTAAACCCAGCGTCTGGTAAGAAGGGAAGAACCAGGGTGCTAGGATGGGGGCAGCGCCCCGGTGGGAATGCCAGCTCAGGGCTCCACTTCAGTCACAGGGGGTGGCCAGGGGAGGGGCGCTTCCCAGCGCTGTGGCTGTGCCTGCTGGGTCAGCAAACTGAACCCCCTGGGATCTGGGGAATGGGCACCATCCCTAGACTCTGGTCCCGCCCCCATGCCAGAGCCCTTTGTCCTGTTGTTGCCAGGCTTCTGAGAGGAAAGTTAACGGGTAAGCCCTGTGGCTTGCAGTCTTGTTGGAAAAGAGACTGCACACCCACATACTTACAAATTAACACACATCACTTTGGGCCAGAGTACACGCACATACAGAGAGAGAGAGAAAGATAAGCACAGCACTACATTCATCCCAAAAGACAAATTATGAGATAGTGAAGAGTACATCTTCTATAGCCAGAATGCACTCTGTATGGCTTAATAGCTGTGTGACCTTGGACAAGTTACTTAACCTCTCTGGGCCTTAGTTTCCTAGAAAACGGGGGATGGTAATAGGTTATAAGTAATGTGATGTGAAGTTGCTCAGTCGTGTCCAACTCTTTGCCACCCCATGGACTGTAGCCTATCAGGCTCCTCCATCCATGGGATTTTCCAGGCAAGAGTGCTGGAGTGGATTGCCATTTCCTTCTCCAGGGGATCTTCCCGACCCAGGGATCAAACCCGGGTCTCCCACATTGCAGGCAGACGCTTTACCATCTGAGCCACCAGGGAAGCCCTATAAGTAATAGGGCTATAAATGAATTTGTATCTATGAGGAGTTTAGAAATGTGCCCTAACTATTGCTCACCACATACATACTCTTTGCCCCACACACTCAGGCCCAAGTGCACAAGACTTCCCAGAGCGGTGCTCCAAACTTGTCAGCGAATGGGATCAGTCACTTTGCACTTTCTGAGTCTTGGTTCTCAGGATGCATGGCCTTCTCTGTACTAGGCTTGAATTCGAATTTATTAGAAAGATCATTTCACTTTCCCTTAGGAAGATCTTTATTTTAGAACAATGTGGGCAGTAACTCCCCCAGAGAAGGTTATGATTCCTTTAGCATCATCAGTTTTAAAACTGGGTTCCATGGAGCCCCGGAGTTCAACAAGGACCCCTCAGAGGCCTGATGGAGGGGGGGTTCCAGGCCTCTCCCCCATTTATCTATTCTACATGTTAGGTTTCCTAGGAAAGTTCTGGTTCATAGGAAGGCTCCACAGCTTAGACAGTTGAAAGCTCCCCGCTACAGGCTGGCCCAGTCCCATCCTGTGTGCGCCTGTCCCAGCCTGCCACGTGACACCCGTGCCAGGCAGGCCCCGACAGCTACCTGAGCACTGGCCCGGGGCCTCTCCCACTCCCTTCCCTGCTTCCCTCCGCCCCTCCGCTCCAGCTGCCTTGCCATCTGCAGGATTCTGCAAAGTGCTAACATGTCTGAGCCAAAATAGAGCTATCAGAGGAAATATTTTGAAAACAAACTGGGCCACCCCCTTGGCTGAGACTGCACTGATTTTCAGCAAAGCATTTCACAACTTCTGAGGTGGGTGGGTGGGGCCGTCTGAAAGAGGCCGGGGCCCTGAATCTGCAGGGTTAGGACAGACAGGCCTGAAGAGGCCCAAGGTTATTGCAAACCTAGAACCAGGAGGGGAGGTTATCCTCACAGGATAAAGGAATAAAAGCCTCTGCAACCACACAGGTCAGGACCCCGTCCTCTTCTTCCTTTGAAAGACACCACTGCCCTTTCACTTTTCCACCTCCTTCTGCATCTGGTGCAGGTGCCTCGGGGCTGGGGATGCAGGAGATAACTGGTGCTACCAGTCAGCGGCACACCCTGTGCTCAATCAGTGCTGTCTGGGCCCACACTCAGAGTTCTTACTGGAAGCTCTGGCAGTAGGTACCGTGTGATCACCGTTGTACAGACCGGCAGACAGAACCAGGTAGACGGGGAGGTTGCCGGGACCCCGCCGCTAGTGAGTGCAGAGCTGGGTCTGAGCCCTGCTGCTTCGCTCCAGAGTCAGTGCTCCTGACCCTCGGTGTATCCGTCCTGCCGGAGCCTCGACTGGAGGGGCGGAACGGCTCAGCAGGACCGTCCTCTCGCTCCTGTGACCAGGGTACACCCTACTCAAAACACTCTCCTTCCTTCTTTTCTCCTGGCCAGCTCCCTCACCCTCAGGCCTCAGCTTAGATGTCTCCTTCTAGAAGCCTCGGTTAGTGGCCCTCTCTGTGGCTTCCTGCACGTCCCCATCCTCACTCTCTGCCTTCCTCTGTTGTTGCCCCAGCTGCTTTCATGGTCTGTGGTCTCCACCGGGCAGTGAGCTCTGTGAGCAGGACAGAGTCTGCCTTGTTCTCCGGAGTCTCCAGTGTTCAGTGCAGCCCCCAGCAAGCACTGAGTCCCCATGCCTGACTGGGGAACACAATGATGGGTGTGACACTGGGCCCTGGAAGGAAGGAGGCATGGGACAATGCCCAGGCTCCCAGGAGAGGATACTGCTGTTGGGGGGGGGATCTGAGTCTGGGCAGAAGTGGTGGGAGACACAGTAAGTGGGAGAGGGCAGCTGATGCTGACCAGAGGCCCTGTATGGGACCAGGAAGGAATGGGAGAATGGGACCTGGGTAGATGGCCTCTTGTGGTCACTCCCCTGTGGGAGTGGGCTGGGATCTCGACGGTGGGCCTGAAACCCTCCAAGAGACCCTTTTGAGTTAGGCAGACTGTGCAGTATGGGCCTAACAGCACGCAATTCTCAGTCCTTTCCCCTCTCTGGACGGACATCCTTTCATCTTCTCCTGGGTCTCAAACCCAACCCTCTCGGCCGCAGAGGCCCCCATGAGTGAGCCCTCTTCCCTGAGCAGAATGACGGAAGCCCAGCTGGCAGGCTGCCTCCTGGGGGGGTTCCGGCTGCAGCCTCTGAGCTGTCCTCACGGAAGGAGTAGGGCCGTCAGTGCTGGGCTCCCCTCCACGCCACCCAGGCAGCACACGTGTGGTGCTCTGGCCAGGGCATCATCTGCCTTGGGTGCCTGCTCATGCCTGACACCATGCCAGGCAGAAGGTGCCTCCAGGCTAGAAGAGGGCAGGACACCTGGGCCCGAATAACCACCTTGGAGTCCAACGGTAATGAGCTCGCAAAGGTGCACATGAGGGAGGACCTGGGGATGGTTTCATGGAGCACGTGGGCTTCCAGTGCAAAGAGGAGAGCCCGGGGAGAAAGCACAGGTACAGGCAGGCTCAGATCGAGTGCAGAGGTGGGTGAGGAGTCTAGCTGGACTGAACTGCAATGTGCAGGATAGATGAAGAAGAGAGAGAGAGAGAGAGAGAAGAGGCAGGGAGGAGGTGGCTACACGTGCAAGCTCTGGAACCAGGCTGTCTGCATGAGGAACCTCAATCCCCACTTACTGCTGTGTGACCATGGCCAAGCTGCTTAGCCTCTCTGTGCCTCACTGTTCTCATCTGTAAAATAGAGACACTAATAGTATCCACTACATGGGGGTGATAGGAGAATAAAAAGAAGAGTGACCTATTATCCTTTTAAGCAACCAGCAAAGTAAATTGAGGTCAGATCATAGAAGCCTTTGGAGGTCAAGCTTTCTGTTTGCTAAACACCTGCTGTATGCCAATCACTTTACAAACCTTCTCACTAAGCAACCTATAACTAATAAAGCAAAGTTATTAGCACTGCCTCCACTTTATAGCTGAGGCAGCTAAGGCTCGGAGAGGTAGGGTAACCTGCTCAAGGTCACTCGGCCAGGTAGAAGCAGAGGCAGTAATGAAACGCAGGTCTGTCTGGCGCTTAGGTCTTTGTTCAACACAGAGATTAGACATGACAGAGGCAGCGTGGGGACATCCCCTGGGCCGGGGGGGTCACAGCCAGAAGCAGAGCATGGGTGGAATAGCCACGGGTCCCTAGGCTGGGAGAGGGTGGTAACAGGGAAGGAAAGATTTAAGCAAGCCTGGAAGGCAAGGAGATGAGGATGCCCCGAGGCCACAGCACACAGCGCACCATTCAGAGCGCAGGGACAAGCTGTTGAGTCACTCTGGGAAAACATGACATCACTGAGTTTTGCTGTCTGCTGCCCACCTGCCAGTTCTTGTGCCCAGAGCCCTGCAAAGGGACCCTCACACCCAGGTAGCCGGGCCAGGTCAGCTCCCTGGCTTCCTGCCCTGAGTTCTCCCCAACCTCTGTCTCCCATCTTCCCACTGCCCCCCTCCCACTCCACCCCCACTCATAAACCTGGATGAGGCAGGAGCTGCTGGAAGTGATGATGGGCATGAAGAGCTTCCAAAAGGGACTCCATGCCAAGCCTGCGACTGGAATCTTGGTGGGAAGAGACTGCTGGGTTGAAGCTTTAGAGCTGCTTTTCCTTAAGAATGGTGCCTGCTGTTCCGCTGGAATCACTTTTTAAAAGTAAAGCCTGGTGCTGTGTGCCCAGCACTATGCCAGGGGCCAGCAGCCTCCGCCTTCTTGGAAGGTACAGCTGAGAATCTGCGAGCTCTTTACGTACTAGGCATCCTCAGGTTAAGTGATTTATTTGCATCAATCTGATTGCGTGAAGTAGCCCTATTTTATAGATGCCATCCCTGAGGCCCAGAAGGCTAGGTGACTTGTCCAAGGTCACACAGCCAGAATTCAAACCCTTGGCCCTCCTATTCCAGATGTACTTAGCCACTCCAGGCTCAAGTAAAGCCACTGGAGAATCATAGAAGGTGGGGTGTACTGAAACTATGTCTGCCAAATGATGCAGTGCAGACAGGAAATTCCAGGAGAATGTGTATCTCAAGAGTGTGGGTCACTCCCCAGAGCTTGTTGGAGGCTGTGGATATATTTAAGAGGTAACAGAGAGCTCCCAGGTTCCTGGGCCAAGCAAACCCTGCTGACGTGGCCATTTCGGGTGAGACTTCTCACTGGAAGGAGCACCGGGGCTCGGGGCGGAGCGTGTGTGTCTGTCCTGGTTTTGGTGGGCCTGACCTGGAAAAGGAGTATGAGTTAAGCGAGAGGCGAGTGCCAGCTTCCTCAGCCCAGTCCACGGCGCAGGATGCCAGGCTGCTGCAGCTGCTGCTGCCACTCCCCGCACCCTCCCAGCCAATAGGAGGGGCTGGTGGCCAGCCCTGTGCTGAGTGGCACCCTCTCACCCACACCACCACCTAGCTAGGGGGGCACAGTTCTTCCCAATTCACAGCTTAGGACTCAGAGGCTTAGAGAAGTTTTCTGGTGAAGTTTTCTGGTGCCCTGGAACTCCTTTGGCTGGAAAAGGAAGGGAGTGAGACGCGTAAGTCTCCCTTTTGCTAAGAGACAGACGGGAGGCAGGAGGGGTTAGCCTGCCCTCTGACACTGAGTCACACAGCTGGCTGTTCTCAGACTGGTATTTCTGATTCATCTGTCATCACCAGATCCCTGTGTTGCAGGACGAATAACCTCTGGGGTGAGAAAAGAAGCTTTGATTCCCTTGGGCCATGAGTCATTATTTCTCTGGGAGCACTTTTGAAGCCATAGAGCTTCTCCCCAGGCTTTGGAGGGGAGCAGGTTCCTTCTCTGCTTGAGTGCCAGCCCCAGCCCGGCCCTGACACCGCCTGCTTGTAGAAGGGCCAGGAAACAAGAGGCCTCCACCAGAGGCCTGGCATCAGTGATTACCCAGCATGTTGCCCCCACCTTACTCTCAGCAGACAGGTGCCACATTCCCAGAGGTCTGTGGGGTCTGCAGCCTTGAGGGGTCCCCTTGTCCCCTTTAATGCCCGAGGCCCACGTGGTGAGCACAAGTCTACTTGACCCCTCCAGAGATGTCTGGGAATCCCCCAGGACTCCACCGTCTGCAGGGCGGCTCCTCCTGACACTTCCTCTCCGCACAGGAGGGAGGGGACCCAAGCCAGCTCCTCCCATCTTGTCAGTCTCAGGCCCTGTCACTACAGAAATAATTTCTGGAGAGTTGTCTCTTTTCTCACAGAGAAAGCAGACTGTTAAGGTCGGCTGTAGGGGTAGTTTTGCTTCTTGTTGCCCCCAAGTTTTCCTTCTGGGATGGGATTTTGACTTTGCCTCTGCTTAAATTCAAAAGCCTGTTCAGATGACTCTTCCAAAATGAGAGTCTCACCTCAAAGGAACTTTGCCTCTCCCTCTACAGGTAGAAAATTGGCACCTGCTTTTATTTTATTTTTAGTTTTATTAAATTTTATCAGAGTAAGTAATCTAGGCCCATGGTATAAAATTGGAAAGGTACAAAAGGATGCGTGGTGGTGAAACCTCTCTCTCAGGCCTGACTCAGACACCCAGGTCTTTCCACAAAAGCAACCAGCATTATCAGTTTCTTGTGTATAAGCTGTTTTTAAATTGTCCAGTTTTAGAACTTATGGTTTGCCTGTGGGGGAGAGATAGTTAGGGAGTTTGGGGTCAACATGTACACACTGCTGTATTTAAAATGGTAACCCACAGGGAGCTCAGCCTGGTGCTCTGCGATGACCTATAGGGGTGGCAGGGCGGGAGGGGATACCTGTATGTTTACGGCTGATTCACGTCGTTGTATGGCAGAAAGCAACACAACCCTGTAAAGCAAATAAGATGGCTAACCAGCGGAGCTACCGTACAGCAAGCACAGGGATCCCTGTTCAATGTTACGTGGCCGCCCGGATGGGAGAGGAGGTTGAGAGAGAGTGGATACATGTGTGTATATGGCTGAGTCCGTTTGCTGTCCACCTGAAACTGCCACAACACCGTTAATCGGCTACACACCAATATAAAATAAGCCGTCCCTACGGAGCTGCGCTGGCTGCCCACGTCCCAGCCCCCACTCCTCAGTGGTCACCTGGGATTCACCCACACGGCACAGCTGGAGGCCCTCACATCCCTCATCCTGGCAGCCCCAGGGAGCCAGCCCGCGGTTGTCCCCATCTCCCGTGAGTGGCTCCTCCAGGCTCCAGGTTAACTCTGTGCTCTTGGCTGCCCTTTGTCCATTCTCCCCTCTGGTCTGGCTGGGTGGGGGCCCGCAGCCGGGGCCTGTGGGCTCAGAGCCTGGCGATGGGGATCTGGCGAGACTGAGTGTTCCGAGTCCCCTAGGGGCACAGATAGGGCGCATCCTTCACTCGTACCCTGAGTGTGGCCAGAGACGCCTGTGCTCCTCTCCCCACCCCCTTTCCTCTGCCCGCCGCCTCTGCTCCCTTCCCTTCCTCCCTGCTCCTCCCCTCCTTTCTTCTTCAGTCCCTGCTGTACAGCGAACAGTAAAATGAATCTGAAAGTGCTGAGAATGGCACAAGGCAGAGATGAGCGCTGCAGGAGAGCCCAGTCCTTGAGAATGGCCTTCAGCAGACTTGCCCTTCACATCCCTTCACAGCCTCGTACCTCCTGCTGGGCGACCTTGGGCAAGTCACTTAGCTTCTTGTAACCTCCTTTTCTCAGATTAAGGAAAGAGAGGGTGGCAACCAGGGTCCAAAGGGCTGCTGGGAGAACCTGGAGCTGCCAAACGGCTTTCTAAGCGGATGAAGCGTGGGAGGGCGGCAGTGCTCTTCTTCTAAGGGAATGGGCTCTGGGCACCTGTGAGGTCTGGGCTCAGCCCTACAGCGTAGATGGGGGAGGTGGCCCTTTGGGCAGCACTATTCTGCCTTGGGCAGTGGCTTTCCTTTTCTGTATTTCCACACAGAGATGGACCCTTGGCTTTATATGTTTTATTTTTGTAATAATCATAGATGCTCAGCATGCAGAATTCAAGTAAAATGGACAAACACTGAGAAGAAAGCAACAAATCACCCCTCAATCTACTACCCAGATGTAACTGACTACCTCTGGTCCACATACGTCTCCAGGCGTATATAGAGAGAGAGACAAAGAAAGGGGAGCAGTGGAGGGACAGAAGGTATTATAAACATGGGGGAAACACACAGTTTAACTTAGCTTTAGGCCAGTGTTGTAAAGAGGCTGTCTGCCCCCAAAGCAGGCCCTCTCATCTGTTCAGTAATCTACTTAAGGGTCTGATGTGGGGCAAGGGAACTCTCATGCTGGAATCTTTCAGTTCAGTCGCTCAGTCGTGTCCAACTCTTTGCAACCCCATGAATTGCAGCACGCCAGGCCTCCCTATCCATCACCAACTCCCAGAGTTCACTCAGACTCACATCCATCAAGTCAGTGATGCCATCCAGCCATCACATCCTCTGTCGTCCCCTTCTCCTCCTGCCCCCAATCTCTCCCAGCATCAAAGTGTTTTCCAGTGAGTCAACTCTTCGAATGAGGTGGCCAAAGTACTGGAGTTTCAGCTTTAGCATCATTCCTTCCAAGGAAATCCCAGGGTTGATCTCCTTCAGAATGGACTGGTTGGATCTCCTTGCAGTCCAAGGGACTCTCAAGAGTCTTCTCCAACACCACAGTTCAAGAGCATCAGTTCTTCAGCGCTCAGCCTTCTTCACAGTCCAACTCTCACATTCATTCATGACCACCGGAAAAACCATAGCCTTGACTAGATGGACCTTAGTTGGCAAAGTAATAATGCCTCTGCTTTTGAATATGCTATCTAGGTTGATCATAACTTTTCTTCCAAGGAGTAAGCGTCTTTTAATTTCATGGCTGCAGTCACCATCTGCAGTGATTTTGGAGCCCCAAAAAATAAAGTCTGACATTGTTTCCACTATTTCTCCATCTATTTCCTATGAAGTGATGGGACCAAATGCCATGATCTTCATTTTCTGAATGTTGAGCTTTAAGCCAACTTTTTCACTCTCCTCTTTTACTTTCATCAAGAGGCTTTTTAGTTCCTCTTCACTTTCTGACATAAGGGTGGTGTCATCTGCATATCTGAGGTTATTGTTATTTCTCCCGGCAATCTTGATTCCAGCTTGTGTTTCTTCCAGTCCAGCGTTTCTCATGATGTACTCTGTATATAAGTTAAATAAGCATGGTGATAATATACAGCCTTGACGTACTCCTTTTCCTATTTGGAACCAGTTTGTTGTTCCATATCCAGTTCTAACTGTTGCTTCCTGACCTGCATACAGATTTCTCAAGAGGTAGGTCAAGTGGTCTGGTATTCCCATCTCTTTCAGAATTTTCCACAGTTTATTGTGATCCAGGCTGTCAAAGGCTTTGACATAGTCAGTAAAGCAGAAATAGAGTTTTTCTGGAACTCTCTTGCTTTTTCCATGATCCAATGGATGTTGGCAATTTGATCTCTGGTTCCTCTGCCTTTTCTAAAACCAGCTTGAACATCAGGAAGTTCTTAAAACCTCCCAATTCAGACAAATTAGACAAAAAAGGGAGTCGACTGAATTACAGATCCTCCTTGATTTATGATGAGGTTGCATCCCGATTAATCCATCATAAACTGAAAATGCATTTAATATACCTAACCTACCAAACATCATAGCTTAACTTAGCCTGCCTTAAACATGTTCAGAACACTGACATCAGTATGGTTCTAATGGCTACAATCGGGCAGCATCATCTTACACAAAGCCTATTGTATAATAAAGCGTTGAACCTCTCTTGTAATTTATTGAACTCTACTGAAAGTTTAAAACAGAATGGTTTTGTGTGGGTGTAAATGGTTGTTAAGTGTATCGGTTGTTTACCCTCCTGACCATGTGGCTGACTGGAAGCCCCAGCTGATTGTATAGCCTAGCCCCAATTCAATTATGGTTTCTACTGAATGTGTATCACTTTCACACCACCTTAAAAGTCAACCATCTTAAGTCCAGGACTCTCTGTAGTACATTCTGGCTCTAGAACAATAGCTTTCGATTTTTTGGACCAAAACCTCAGACAGAAACACATACACATCACTGAAACCAGTCTTATGAAACCTATGCATATCTTTATTACAGATCCTTAATACACTCTGATATTTTCTGTCTCTATGGTTCTGTTCTTTAAAAAAAAGGAAAAAAAAAGCTTGTCCAACCTACCAAACTGACTCCACAACCTGAAGTTTTGTGTGGCTCTGTAACTGTGATTTTCAAATTTGAGTGTGCATCAGAATCACCTGCAGAGCTTGTCTAAACAGAGTGCTCTGCCCACCCCCAAGAGATTCTGATTGAGATGGTTTGGGCTGGGAATGGGGGCAGGGGAGAGGCAGGCATGTGCATTTCTGTCAAGTTCCCAGATGCTGCTGCTGCTGATCCAGGGCCCCATCTTTGAGATCCCACCCTCCTAGAACATGTTTTAAAGCAATGTACTCCCTTGGCAGAAACTATCAGAGAGTTTGCTAGATTCAGCAGATGAGAATTGCTGGTGCCTAGCCCAAGAACTGTAGGTCTCTGGCATTTCTGAGGATACTGATCAGGCACTATCTTTAGGATCTTAAACACCAGCCTCCTGAAATCCACCTTCCTGAATATAGAAAAGGTCTGCTAAGCAAAAGGACGTTTATACCCAACCCTGGTTGAATTGCCTGCCTCTTAATCCCAAGCCCACAGAACATAAAACCCTCCCAGCCCTTTTGAAAACACTGTTCTATAGGCAATGAAAGGCACCATTTACCATGTAGATTCCACTTTTCTGTTTTTGGAAAGGGAAGGAGGTAGGTCAAGTGTGACCACCCCACAGAGAAAGCTGTCCCCTGGCTCTCATTGGGGTCTGGTGCGTTTCATTGTCCCTGGATCCCCAGCTTTAATGGGAAACTCTTCCTGGCCACATCAGCGCCCAGACTTTCCACCCTGCTGACTTACGAGATTGGCCTGTGTTCCAAGCTGCCTCTGCTCCTCCAACCAGGGGGCTCAGCCCCCACCTGAAATCCTCCCCCGTTCCCTTCGTAGCCTTGGGGCCCTCCCCAGCCCCGCAGTCCTCCAGAAGCCAGCCCTCAGCTGGGAGCAGCTTCGTGAGGGAGAGAAGTGTTAAATGGGCACAGAGCCCCCTCTGTTCCATTAACAATGGCCCGTTGATGACTGGATTCTGCCTGCTGGGGCCCCTTGACTGGACTTCGGAGAGGAGAGACTCCAGCCCCCCAGGCAGCTACTTCTGGGTGTGAGGTTGATTCAGGGGCCTCGGCCTCTGTCTGCCCACAGAACCTCATTCTTCAGGCCCTGTGATGCAGCAGTGAGAAACCCTCTCCCCTCCCATGCTATACCAGGGATAGCTAGGGGCTCCAGGAGTGATTCACTTCAGTCTATTTCAACAAACGTCTATTGAACAGCTCCTGGGCACTGAGGCTCGGAGATAAGTAGCTGTGGGGATAAGAATAACTGCTGACATGGATTCAGTGCTTACTATAATCAGCCCTACCCTGGCTGCCCAACAGAGTCACTAGGGAGCTTATAAAAATTCCAACGCATAGACACTTTCCCCAATCCCAAATTTTCAGGAGTGAGCCCCGGCACTATTTTGTAAAAGCTAAGTGCTTCTCGTGCCCAGCTGACATTAAACATCACCAGTCTTCTACTGGTTAAACACCATGCTGAGAATTTAACTTGATGCATCCCATTTCATGTAGCACATGCTTGTAGGAGGCTGAGTAATGTGCCCCCCACCCAAGATCTCCACATATGAATCCCCACATCTGTGGACATGTTATTCCACATTGTAAAAGGAACTTTACAGTGTGATTAAGGATTTTGAGATAAGAAGATTATCCTGGATTATCCAAGTGGGCCCAGGAAAATCAGCAGGGTCTTTATAAGAGGGAGATTTAACTATAGAAGAGGCCTGAGTAATGCATTAAGAAAAGCTCAAGCAGTCACTGCTGGCTTTGAAGATCGATGAAGGGGCCCACAAGCCATGGAAAACAGGCAGCCACGAGAAACGGGACAAGGCAAGGAAGGTCTCCCCGAGACTCCAGAAGGAACACAGGCTGTTGATTTTAGGCCAGTGAAACTGATCTTAGACTTGACATTCAGCTGCAAGATAATAAATATGTGCTATTTTAAGCTACGAAGTTTGTGATAAGGTATTAATACAGGGATATTACTAACTGTGTTTTATAGGCAAGGCACAGAAATGTGAGGCACTCACTTGGGGTCACAAAGGCAGAGCTGGAATAGGAAGAACTCAGGTGCATCTGACCCCTTAATCTATGCTGTCTCCACCTCACCACACAGCCCCTACTTTGCAGCCAACCAGACATGGATTCAAATCTCAGTTCTGCCACATTCTGTCTTTGTGTCCTTTGCTAGTCGTGGGTACATTTGGCCTGGGTGGAGGCTGCAGGGAGGTGGGTGTGGAGACCAACTGGAAAGCTAGTGTGGGCCAGGTTATCCAGGTGGAACACCACGTGGAAGAGCTTGAACTTGATTCTGAAGGAATGGTGCCCACAGGTGCCATCCTCGTCTTCCTTCTGCATTTCATGATGCTGCCTCAGACTTTCAAGCCCACTCAGTCTCTGGAATTTGGCCCTCCTGTGGCAGCCCAGCTGCGGTGCGGAACTACAGGGCTGGGGCCAGGGGCAGCATTCTACTCACTGTCACCTGCAGCCAGTGGCAGCTGCTTGTCTGGGGTGGCCACTGAGCTCCCATTTCACGGGAGGCCAGCAACGGCCTCCTGCCTCCAAAGCACATTTCATCGAAGGCCCTCCAGCAGCCTTGTGTTTAGAGCCATGCGTGTCTTAGAAAAGGAGTGTGAGACATAAAGAGGTCCCAGAGTTGTTCAAAGTTGCACAAGTTGGTATAGATCCTGGAAGACAGACTCCTGGCCAGGACTCTGATCTGCCCACTGCCATACAGCGCCTGCCTTTTGGCTAAATCTGCCTGCTCAGTGCTAAAGCACAGTGGTTGAGTCCATGGACTATGGAGAGAGACTTCCTGAGTTCAAATCCCAGCTTTACCTTACAAGTGAGTGCAAGCTGAGTGCTTTAATTGGGGGGGGGGGGGGGGG